>JAJEJO010005651.1:243157-313311 GCA_020662805.1 Glaucomys volans | reverse complement strand
AAGAGAGGAAGGAAGGAAGGAAGGAAGGAAGGAAGGAAGGAAGGAAGGAAGGAAAGAAATAAATGAAGTACAGTGGCATACACTTGTAATCCCAGCTCAGGAGGTTGAGGCAGGAGGATCAACCTCAGGAACTTAGCAAGCCCCTGTCCCAAAATAAAAAATAATAAGGACTGGGAATGTTACTCAGTGGTTAAGTGCCCCTTGGTTCAATCCCCAGGAGAAAGAGGGGAGGGGAGGGGAGGGGAGAGGAGGAGAGAAAAGGAGAGGAGAGGAGAGGAGAGGAGAGAGAAGAGGAGGCCACTTCCATTCCTTCCCTGATTTGAGGACATAGGGCTGCTGGGCCTCTTTGCCACCACCTCGGAGCCCTTACCGATGTGATGAAGGAAGTCAGGGCTGGAAGATGAACAAATATGGGCCCTTGCTGGCATTACAAAGCTGCTGAGCCCATCCCAGAACACCCTTGTTCAGTGAGGACGCCACATTCTTAGCTGTCAACGTCTGCTGTGTGAGCCACTTTAGCTGGACATTCTGCAACACACAGCAGCAAGCATCCTAATGGACACTTAAGAGAAAGACCAGAAGGATGATGCAGGCCTATGGCTGACCTATATATGAGCAGTCTTCAGGAAGTGGGGTGGCTCAGGAGGAATGTGAGGTGGGTAAGTGGAGACTCACAGTGACTGCAGACCACTCTCTCCAGCAATGTTGCTGTGAAGGACGAAGAGGAATGAGATGGTGGCTGGAGAGGACAGGGGTCCAGCAGAATGGTCCAGCAGAATGGTGGGAGATCCTGAAGCCCATGTACATGCTAGTAAAAATACTCAAGTAGAGAGGGAGAGGCTGATGGCTCAGGAGAAGACGGGATGTCTCAAAGAGCAAAGGGGTCCCCAGTGTCAGTAGAGGGATTGGCCTTAAGTGGGAGAAGACCCCCTTCATCCATGGAGGAATGAAGTAGGATCAGAGGGTAGAAACCCTGCAGGTAGGCTGGCAATTGATCACAGAAAATGAGGTCTTTCTGACAGATTGCATCTTTTTTCAATCCAGTATAGATGTTCAAAATGTCAAATGCTTCTCAAGATCCATCCAGGACATCCCTCTAGTCCTTCCCCCTCCTACTTTCAATTCCCTTCTTCACAGCCCCACAAAACTCTTTCTCTCTTCTCGAATATGTATTCTGTCTTGTGTTGGAGTTGGCATCCCCTGGGCCACCAGAATGAATGCCCCTTAAAGGCAGGGACCATCCCATTAGCATCTCAGTGTCTGTCACAGAACCTGGTCCAAATGTTTACAACTATTCTGAATCGAAATAGTCTTTCTGTGGTGAGATAAGAAAGACACTTGAAGTCATGCGTGGTGGTGCACGCCTGTCATCCCAGCAACTTGGGAGGCTGAGGCAGGAGGATCTCTAGTTCAAAGCCAGCCTCAGCAAAAGCAAGGTGCTAAGCAACTCAGTGAGACCCTGTCTCTAAATAAAATGCAAAATAGGGCTGGGGATGTGGCTCAGTGGTCTAGTGCCCCTGAGTTCAATCCCCAGTACCAAAAAAAAGGAAGACACTTGACCCTCATTATTTGCCACTTGATAAAATTTACTTATAACCCCAAAATCAACATTCTGGCCACAGGTGTTCTGTGGCCATTTACAAGCCTGGGCAGCATGGTGAAAATGTTTTAAATCACCTGATACACACATCCAGAGCTGAGGTTGAACGAGGCTACATTCTGACTTCGTGTTCCTGCTCTCAGACTGCAAGCAAGTGTCCTTTTTGTGATCTACTTAGTGTCATCTTTTTCACATTTTTGTGCTTTTGTGGGTGATTTCTCTGTTTAAAATGAAACGGTGTCTAGTGTCCCGATTTGCAAGAAGATGTGAGGTGTCTTAGAGACAATATATGCATTAGATAAGCTTCCTTCAGGCATGAGTAACAGTGCTGTTTCCATAAGCTCAGTGCCGAATGAATCAACACCATGTGACGACGTGATAAGGTGACTTCAAACAGGAACACACATAAAACAAGGTTATGTCTGGATCACTGGACGAGCCTGCTGAACCGGAGGTTTGCAGGAAGCTTGCCTGGTGTTAGCCTGGAAGAAATAGGTTGCATTTGCTGGCTCAGTATTTGCAGTAACAGTGTAGAACATAATAATTTTCATAAATAACAAGAATCAACTGTACTTCACTTTGCCCTCTTTTGAGAAGGAGAATTATGGAAACAAACTGGGACAAGCCCCATCAAGCCATAATCTCTCTTTGCCAGTTGCATGGATCCCTTACCAGTACCAGGATTCATACTGAAGATGTCTTGGGGAGAGAGCTGCTGGGTAGTTAATATTACACCCTTGAGATCCATTTAGCCCGCCTGAGAAGTCAAGCATCCTGGGGCACTGACACCTCTCCCCTCACTCCCATGAGGCAGAGAAGCAGGGAGGGTAAGCTTTCCCATACATTTTCATTTGGTTTCCTTAGAAACTGAACTTGCAATTAGGATTTGAGCACAAGTAATTTGGAAGGCTAAGAAAGCACCAGGAAGGGATTGGACAAGAGGAGCTATGGATGAGAAGTGGCCAGGAGCTAGCCACACTGCAGGCAAATGGACTTTTTCCTACCTGGAAAAACATATTCCCAAGTTCTCCTACCCAAGACTGAGGGAACTTTGATGGCCATGCAGTATTTCCTATCAGTCACTATTTGAGGGTACACTAGCTCCCCATCACTTCCTGCCTTCCATGGGGCAGCGAAGTTGTTTCAGCTAAGAAAAAAGGGGGGAAATGCAAGAATAGGCAGTCAGAAGTTGGTCAGTGTGTGCTGGAGTGGTAACAATGAGGACAAGGACAGGCATGGGCGTCCACTGCATCATACAGAGCTGACACTGAAAGTCTCATATCAACTGAGACCAGGACTGGCACCACTTGCATGAGAAACCTACAGTCGACCACGATCCCTATGTCAAGCACACACAATCCATCCTGTGCCTCCAGACACCTGGCTAATTCAAGGGTCAATTCCCACTAGTTTTACATCAAAGCAAGGTGCCATGTTTCTAGAGGAACCTGGAATTACACAAGGTTACTGTCCTTCTTTGGTAGAAGCAACATGGAAAACTCATTGGCATTTTTAATGGTCAGATGAAGCCTTTTCCCTAGAATAGCATGGGCTAGAACTGCCATTTGGGGGGAAATATGAGGGAAGACTAATACTTCATGGATGTGCTATCTCACCATCATAGACTCTTAGTTCCCTGATAATCAACAAAGATGTGCCTCCCTGCCCAAGGGGACCACTGGTACTCAGCCTTTCCCTGTGCCCACCACCCCCTCTACTGTCTCAGCAACTAAGGAATGGACACTTCACCTTGTATCTCCAGAGAAGTCCTGGAGTGGGAGAGGGTGTGAATAGGAGGGGAGCCCTCTTGCACTCCAGTGTTTCATCTCAAATCGACTACTGAAGATGAGCAAAGCAAGATGACCTTTCTTTCATCACCCTGGGTGACTGGGGGGCTGGGCTTCAAACCCAGAGAGTATGTTTCTCCCATCATTTGCGTTTCTGTAACTTTCCCAGGTGGTATAGTTTAGATGTGAGGTGTCCCCCAAAAGCTCATGTGTGACACAGTGCAATAAGGTTCAGTGGTGACATGATTGGGTTAGGAGTGTTTTAACCTAATCAGTGCATTGATAGGGGGATAACTCTAGGCAGGTAGGGTGTGGCTGGGGGGAGTAGGTCCCAGGGGGCGTGCCTTTGGAGTATATATTTTGTCCTAGGTCCTAGTGCTCTCTCTCTCTCTCTTCGCCACCCCCAGCTCCCACCCCCCATCTCTCTCTCTCTCTCTCCTCCTGCCTCCCTCCCTCCCCTTCCTGGTACCATGATCCTAGCTGCTTTCCTCTGCCACACACTTCCACTATGACATTCTGCCTCACATCAGGGCCCAAGGAATACAGCCAGCCATCTATGAACTCAGACCTCTGAAACCATGAGACCCAAATAAACTTTTCCTCCTCTGAAATTGTTCTTGTCAGGTCTTTTGGTTATAGCAGCAAAAAAAGCTGACTAAAACATCAGGTCACATTATAATCTGTGGGAAATGGACAAAAGAATCAGACTGAGACCTCTGAGATTAATGCATGTCTCAGAAGCCCCCATGTGGGTACACAGCCACAGAGTCGTGAAGTAGCTGAGGAATATCAGGGACTCCCATGACCACGGCCATGAGGCTCAGTCAGGCCCAAGGCCCAGGGCAACCTCCCAAGTGGGACTCACTCACCTACACAGAGATGAAGCCCAGCCAGAGATCAGAGTGGGCAAGAAGAGCCAAGGTCTTGCCTTGAAGCCAAGGCAGACCTGTGTGCAAATCCCAGCTCAAGCACTTCTGGTGGGATGACATGGCCACGTTACATTCACACACTCAGCCTTTTCCTCTTTCAAAATGGAGCTACTACCACTGTCTTAGATAACCGTCCATTTCTTCATTCAGAACAGACATGGATGCCACAACATGAGTGAGCCCTGAAAACATTACACCAAGTGAAAAATGCCATGTTGTTCCATTTATATAAAATGTCCACAATCCTCAAATCCATAGAATAGAAAGATTTGAAATTGCCTGGGACTGGGAGAGACTGAGGAAATGGAGAGTGACTACTAACAGGTGTGGGGTTTGTTTCTGGAGTGGTGGATGTTCTCTAAAATCGGATACTGGTGATGGTCACACAACTCCGCGAATACACTAAAAACACTGAGTTGTACATTTTTAAATAGGTAAATTTATGGTATGTCAATTGCATCTTATAGAAACTAGAGTTGTGTTTTGTTTTGTTTTGTTTTAACAGATATAGAAATATCTATATATCAAATGGTTCCTTGAAATCCATGAGCGAATATCTAGGTTGGTTGACTAAATATCAGAACATTAACTGGAAAGAACAAGCAAAGTGACTCAGGCTGCTGTGAGAATAAATTACAGCTTTCTTTCCACAGGAGGCCAGGAAGATGCCAGAGGTACAGACTGAGAATGACCGAAAGTAGCCAACCATCTCTCAAAACAAGAAGAGGGTCTGGCTGGCAGAAACGGGCAAGCTCATGCGATATAAGAATATTGGTTTGGGCTTCAAGCCACCCAAAGAGGCCATTGAGGGTGGCTTCATTGACAAGAAACAGCCCTTTCCTGGTAACCTCTCCATCTAAGGGCAGACCTGCTAGGTGTAGTGACCATGAAGATGCAGAGGACCATTATAATCCACTGGGACTATCTCCACTACATCAACAAGTACAATCACTTTAAGAAGTGCTGTAAAAACATGTCCATGCACTTGTCCCCCCCACTTAAGGGACATCAATTGGTGACATTGTCAGGGTGGGGGAGGACCAGCCCCTGAGCAAGATGGTGTGCTTCAACCTGCTCAAGGTCACCAAGGCCACTAGCACCAGGAAGCAATTTCAGAAGTTCCCAGACTGGATGCTGCCCACTTCCTGAAATGAAGTAAATTACATCGTATGTGTTATACACTGAATATTTTACTTAATGCACTGAAGACCCTCAGTAAAGATCTGCTACCAAAAAAAAAAAAAACTGCTACCAGTTACAGCATCACCATCATTTAATAGGTGCCTTCTGTTTCGCGGCACTATGTTCCGCTCTTTGTGTGCAGTCTCATTTAAGTCTCACAACAGTCCCCATCCCTCATGGATGACTACTGCTACCATCTCTGGATCTCGGGGGACTACATGCACTTGGAGAGATAAGTCAGCACCTAAGAGCAGAAGCTTGGAAGTGGCAGAGCTGGGGCCACCTATACCTTCTCATCACACATCTCATCTCTGGCAGTAGCCAGTCAGAAAACGGGGTGATCAGCACCCCCAATCAACAGGACCAGTTTTAAACAGAACAGAAAGCATGGGGAGCTTCTGGCAGAATGTCTCCTACAAATCTCTCCCAGCCACTCAGCTGAGAGCCCTGGCAGCATCAGTGTGGCCTCACTGACCTGCCTGAAACTCCAGGTGTGACTCTCAGGACCCCTGGATCATTAATGGACACCACTGCCAATTCAAGCATCCTTAGGCTCTGCTGACCCACGTTGGCATCCTTGATTCTCTGTTGACCCAGCAGCCAGGAGACTGCCAGCCTCATCCCAAACAGAAGCCCCAATCTCCCCCTATTCAGAAGACATAAATTTAGACACTCTGGAAACCACGTGTAGCAAAGAGTTCCCATCTGCTAGAGCATGTGCCTGTGTGTGGCACACGTGTATTTAAGTACCTCACACTGCAATTCTTTAGAGATCAATTTACATGCCACTGCCACGGCATGTAACAGGACACACAGTCCTCATTCACAGGAGTTCTTAACAAAATGTAAATACAAGCTAGCCAGTTCGGAGCCCTTGTTTGAAATCACTGAATTTTCTAATGGATTTTGGTGACTTCAGCAGGATCCATACTCATTTCATACTAACTTGTCAAGCAAAACATTTTTTGCAAAGCAATGTAACATCAGAATGCCTTCACTTTCATTCTTTCTGTAAGTATTTTGAACCCCTTTACTTGTCCAATGTGTGCCTGAAACAGATTTCTAGACTGCAGAAGAAGTCAACTTGAGCAAATGTAAGGGATGCTGAGCTTTGGCAACATGGTCTATTTCACAGGGATGGAGACTTTGTCTTGTTCATCACTGTACCTGGAGGGCACAGAGAAGAGTGCCTGGCACAAAGAAGGCACTCAGCAAACATCTGCTGTTGGCTGGATGGATGTCTTTTCCAAGACTCATGCACATCAGCACTTGTCGCTGATCGACAGAAATCTCAGCATCAATACACACTCCAGCTCTTGACTGAGCTACAGCTTTTCATTAACTCTTTTTTTCTTTTCTTCCCCTCTGCCCCCCTCTGCCCACCAGGGGTGCTTAACCACTGAACCACATCCTCAGCCCTTTTTATTTTTTATTTTGAGACAGGGTCTCACTCAATTGCTTAGGGACTCACTAAATTGCCGAGGCTGGCTTTGAACTTGCAATCTTCTTGCCTCAGCCTCCTGAGCCATTGGGATGACAGGCATGCACCACTGTGCCCAGCCCTCTTCATTGATTCTTTTTCCCAAAGGAAGGAGAAGAGAAAGATGAGCTCAGCACATGCTACCATTGCCATAAGAGGCACCTCTGGATAATGGAGGTAAGCACACAGGCTTTGCTGCTTGGGCAAGGGCAGCAAATCTAGACCTCAGTGAGCCCTCTGAGAAGCTTTGCTGGGCTTGGAGCTCTCCAAAGTCCCTCCCAGTTTCTGAAGGGAGTTGACTGTGAGCTGGAGGAGTCCTAGGCATTTGCCTTAGTGGAAGTGTGCCTTCAGGGCCCTTTCCTGCCCTCCAGAGCTCTCAGTCTGCTCCCTGCAGAGCTCCTCCAAGTTCTCCCTTCTAACTTTGCGCCAACCCATCCATACATGACACCTTTTTTCTCAGTTCAGTTCCTCCTGGTCCAGCTCACACAACTAGCTCTGCTGTACCCATGGGCACTTGAGCAGCAGGACTTTTTAATCCCTCTCTCCAGCAATGCATTTATCATGGTGCATCATAATCCCTTGATTGTGCACCTGTCTTGGTGGCCAGACTGAATTCTCTGGGTGCACAGAGAATTCAGGGCCTTTTTCATTTTTGTGCACTCAGTGCCCAGCCCCATTTCTATGGGCACTTAATAAGTGTTTATAGAATAACCAGATGGATGAATGGCAACAGCTGGTGAATGAAGTAACTGATGGATCGTAGGCATCCTGGTAGCCATGGGAAGGAGCAGTGTGGGTCATGTAGACAGGAACTTAGAAGGCTTCTCAAATCCCACCCCTGTGGCTGTGTGCTGTGTCTGTCTTTAGAGCTGAGGCTGAATGCAGCGATTACTGCCTGACAAGCAGACATTCATGCTCCTACAGAAGCTGTGTTCTCACCCAGGCAGAGAAAGGATTAGTGAGACACTCTCTCATTAATGCAGGCCTTGGGGGGCCTTCTGAGCTGAGGCCACAAGGACAGAACTCGCAGGGGTCCCATTATAGTCGAAGGAGAAATACCTCAATGTTACAATACCCCCGGACACACCAGGAACAAAGTGACAGCAGGCGTGGAAGGGTCTATGGCAGTTGCTGTTAAGCCCATTGTGCTGTGCTTCCAAGAGTCTGAAGAACATGAGAATGTGGACACACCACAGTTTCTGGAGTTTTTTAAAAATTTTTTGTTGCTGTCTCTTTATTTCATTTATTTATTTATGTGTGGTGCTGAGAATCAAACTCAGTGCCTCACACATGCTAGGCAAGCGCTCTACCACTGAGCTACAACCCAGCCCAGTTTCTGGTTCATTGATTTGTTCATACCAGATATGCAGATTATTGCAGAATCAAGGACAAAGCCAGGGAAAAGGTTATTTTAGCAAACAGCAATTGAAAACGCAATCACTGTTGCTTTAAGATACACCTCCCACAGGCAACTGGAGGTTTGGGATGGGTTATCATAAACCAAAGATGTCAAAAAAAAAAAAGCTTCTCTCTGCCCAGATGCTTTTCATCAATTCCTACAAGATGACACAGACACCCCAGGCAACTCCAGCACCCAGCACTGTGCCTTCTTTCTCCACAAACATTTGTTGACTCCATGGATTGATATATGAGTGGCTTAAATAATCTTTAAAATAAAAACTGAATTGTTTCATCTTTCTATTTTACACCATTCCAGGTCTTCCCATTATGCTCAGGGAAAAAAAAAAACAAAATTCCTTAATAGAACCTGCTATACCTTGTATAATCTGACCACCTCTCCCCTGCCAACTTCATACCACCACCCTGCCACACCTCACTCTCCAGCCAGTGTCAAGATCCAAATCTTCTGACTGGAGACCGGAACTCTGGTGACCATGCCTCATTGGTTCTCTCTGTTCCTTAAGAACTCATTCAAAAATTCAAAATCTAACCCAGAGAGCAGCTGAAAACATGGAGTGCCATGGGCCACCATCTTTAAGCATGGTGGTAGTTACATCTAGAGTCTGTACACTCCGGGCCTTACAAGCAATTGTTCATAGTAAAAATGGACATGCTAAGGAAATGATGGGCGTGTGACTTGGTCTGGGTCACAGTGAATTCCACTGTGGATCCAGGAATGGAAAACAGGGTCTCAGGAAGTATAGAGTTACTTGGAAACTAAAAAGGAGCCATGTAGAAACCACCGTCAAAGTCGGTCACAGTGGGGAGGGGGGATTACAGGGTGAAGGAATAGAAGAGGAAATGACAGAAACAGAGGGTTGGCACGACCGCCCATGGGCACCCTGAGACTTTTTTGGCCCTTGGTTGCTATGGTTACAGACACCAAGACAGCTGCCTCTGGAACGTGATAGGGCCTCTAGCAGCCTCATTCGACCCTCTCCCACCCTGCCCTAGACCCTGCCTTTGTAATTTTGTGCAGAAAGTGACACAGACAACAATGTCCAGCTTCCCTTCATTCTCAAGTCCACAGTGGCGCTCAAAGGAAACCTATTCACTCTCCTCTGCCCCAACACAGAAGCTCTGAAACTTCCTTCAGAATACAAAATTGCCCCAGGAGTGAGCCAAGCGTGTAACGTTGAGAAACGTGGGAACCCCAGTCATCGAATGTACCCTGCGGCCAGGAAACCTTTTTTTTTTTTTCCAGGAATGTACAGGAAAAGCAACAAGGGCATCAAAAAATATTTATATATGTTTACTTGAGATGCGACAAGGAGCACTAACAGGCCTCCCTCCACCTGTGGCTTTTCCCTATGTGTGCCCAGCACCCACAGGCACACTGTCCCCGCTGCAGGGCCTAACTTGTGCTTTAATCACACCATTCAGACCCTGGCCTGCCACCACGGCAGGAACTCCCCCCACGCAAGACGCACAGACACCTGTTCCCAGGCATTCTTATGGCTCAGCCCAGACGCTGTGCTGGCTTTTCCAGCTTCATCCAAGAGGATGGCTCTCCAGCACTGAGAAGGGGGACCATGAGCTTTCACCTCCACCTCTGGTTTTCCAGTGAGGGAAGAACAGGGCAGATTGTGTGGTCAGTTTTTGTTAATCTTTAACAGACTTCCACAGCATCGCTCCCACAGGAGACGACTCCATAGACACTTTCTGCATTTGAATCTTACCAAGAGTTTGGACCGCTGGCTGACCTGGGATCTCTCCAAAGGCCAGATATTTATGTTTTCTACAAACCATCATCATGCTCACTTTCTTTCTGGGATAATGTAGTGGGTACAAGGAAGAGGAAATGGAGTTAAATGAATCATGGTTCTGTGTTTTAGGTGAAAATGCAGGGACAAAATTAGGCAGATCTTTGTATTGTATTGCAGGATCATCAGAGAAAAAGCACAAGGTGGAGGGGGACAGCCCCAGATTCAAGTCACAGCACTGCCCATGACTACAGGGGACTTATTTAAGCCTACTCAGTTGAAAAGCAGGGAGAATTATTTCACCTATTTCTTTGGATTATAAAGAAGATTATGTTAGATAATGACTCTAAAGCACTTAGCATTGTGCCTAGAACTTGATACATAGGCAATTAATACAGGAAGAAAATGCTCACAGGGATTTTAAAATATGTTCTCAAATTCTTTGACACTCCTCCCTTTCAAAGTGACCTCCACTTCCTCCCTGCCCCTCCCCAAATGTGAACTGAACTTAGACTCAAATCTAATGGAAAGAACGTGGTCTTAGTGACAATATGTGATTTCTAAGATTAAGTCATAAAAGGCATTGCCAGTTCTACCTTATTCTCTCTTGAATCACTTGCTCCAGGGAAAGCCAGCCACTGTGTATTGAGGGGACACAAGCAGCCCACAGAGAAGCCCACACTGGCGGAAAGTGAAGCCTCTCCCCACAACCTGCAGCAGTTTGCAAGTCCCATGAATGAGCCATCTTGGAAGCAGATCTTCCAGCCCCAGGTAAACCATCAGACAACCCCCACCCCAGTGGATACTGACCACAATGCAATGAGATCCTAGCCAGACCACCCAGTTGAGCTGTTCTCCAGTCCCTAAGCCATGAGAGAGTATGAGTTTACCATTAGCTTAAGCCACTCAGTGCTGGGGTTATTTGTTACACAGCAGTATGGTAACATGCTAAGGTACTGGGAGACCTTCCTTAAAGGACTCAGTATACACCACCCTACAAACTGACTTGACAATAACCAGCTGTTGTTGTTTTTTTCTCAGAGTAGTTGTTGAGATTAGTTGTTATGTAATAGAGCACATTTGGGGAAATGCTGGTCTTGAATTTAACAGTTTATAAATCTCATTTATCTCAATTGATCCTCTTAGCAACTGTGAAGTGTTACTGTGATTTGTATTTTACTCAGAAGAAAACTAATGATCAGGAAGGTTAAGTGACTTGACCAAGTTCACACAGTGGTATGGTCTAAATATTTGTGACTTCCCCAAAATTCATATGCTGAAATCCTAACCCCTACAGTGATGGTATTAGGAAGTGGGAACTTTACAGGGTGATTAGATTCTGGGGGGTAGAGTTCTGAATATTGGGATTTGTGTCCTTATAAAAGAGGCCTAAAAGAGACCCCCTCACTCTTCTGCCATGTAAGGATCCAGCAAGAAGTGACCATCTATGAGTTGGAGAATGGGCTCTCAGTAGACACCAAATTTACAACTAGTGGCACCTTGATCTTGGACTTCCCAGCCTCCAGAACAGTGAGAAGTAATTTTCTGTTATTTATGAGCTACTCCATTTATAGTATTTTGATACAAGAGCTCAAATGGACTAAGATGCACAGACACTAAAATTAGCCAATTACTCAGACTGAAGTATTGTGATTCTAAATCGTTCCTCCACTGGTCTCTTATCTGGTTTAGCCAGAACAGCATAGGGTTATTTTAAATCTGGACCAAGAACACTGGGAGCCTATTGGTCTCAGGAATGGTGGGTCTGCTATGGGCCACCCTCCCAGAAGATCTGGACAGTGACCCAGATGCTTCTCAAGAGGCTGAGCTGGAGGCTGCCCTGCATCCACAGACCTTCACAACAGCACTCATGGGGTGTCACTCATGAGGCCCTGACCTTGCTCAGGCACTCTTCCAAGAGCTTTGCATGCACCACCTCATTTAATCTGCATAACAGACTAAGGAAGTACTGGCTGTAATCATCTGTCTCACACAGGAGACCAAGTCACACAGAAATGAAATTACTTGCCCAAATCGGCCACTAGTAAATGATGTAGCTTATATTAGGATAATTGAAAAATAAAAAGACCTTAGCGATCATTATTCAACTTCCTCCTCTTCCATATAAGTGTCAGAGCCAGTCCTAAAACCCAGGTCCCCCAACCCTATGCTCTCACATGGTACTGAAGGTGACATCTTGCTAGAGTCCAGTTAAATGACTACCACATTCTCTTAATCACCTGTCAGGGTATTGTAATGTATACACTGAATCAAATTTACCAGAACCATTTCCAATATTGCCTCAAATTCCACCACAAAAAAAAAAGAAAGAAAAACAAAGAAAAGAAAGAATGTCATTGATCTAAAGCACTATTCTCCCCAAGTAGACTCCAGGAGCTGACCCATGTGGTCCATAGTTAAAATAGTTAACACACTGTCCCCAATTTGTAGGAAAAAAAATATGATAATGGATATAACTTTTTCCTCTCTAAGCTTTCCCCTCACCCATTTTCTTAAACACATGTTGCCTGACTTCTTGTCTCACTTGACAAAGTGGGTGATGTTCACTCGTCAAGTAGCACACCTGACACAGAGCGTCCCCGTTCAGCCTGTCAGGCTCACGTCACATGCAGTCAGTAGGTTACACTATTTATCTTTATGCTGCTAAAATACTTGATGTGTTGTTATTCCGGGGACCTCCAGGCCTGCTTGCACATAAGAAACTCATTTCCCAGACATAGTAAAATGGTTGCTAGTTTGTATAACAGAATTTAAAATATTGACATTTTTTGGCTGGCTGCAAAGGTCACTGTGACTTCCAAGTTCTCTATCATCCAAGCAAACCTCATTGCCTTGTCAAGTGTATTTTGTTTAAACTGAAAACATCACCATTACCCCCAATGTTGGGCAGTTGAATGGGGGAAATGAGGATGGTTGCAGAAGAAATACAAATGGAGATGAGGATTCTGTTGGTATGGGATGGGGATGAAGGGAGGAAGGGGAGAAGGAAGTGAGGAAGGAAGGAGAAACTACCTGTGATCTGCTGGTGATATATGGTAGCAAGTCCTGAATTCTCCTCCAATCCTGTTTTCCCACCATACCACTCTGATTCAAAGCTCCTTCCACAGAACGGGGACATAATGGATCAAAAGCTATTGGAATTACAAAAACTAGAATCCCCTGAAATCCCACCCTGCCTCACAAACTCTGATGCCTGAACCTGGGTGTGGCAAAGAAGAGAACACAGCTGCCCTCATGTCCACTCCCTCCTTGGCCAATGGCAGTGGCGCTCACCCCCATTCTCCAACCTAAAGTGGAGGACTGGAAGTCAGGCTTCATTTTCAACTCATGGGACTCACCAATGAGAAAGAAAAAAATTCAAACTGTCAAACTGTGTCCACGAAACACAGATAAATGTTCTAGGAACATGGGGTGTTTATTCCACTCATTGTGGGTGATGGGGGTGGGCCTGACGCAGATCAACCATCCAGCTTCCACCAGAGAACCCAGAGGATCAGAGTCTGTGAGGGGAGGGGCCCTCTCACTTCATGATTCTCAAGAAGAGAAATCAGCCAGTGGGAGTGGCCAACATGGCAACCTCACTCCTAATGTCCCATTTATGTACATTCCCCAACCAAGCCAGGCAGAGTTGGGCCCCTTGCCAATGCTAACCCTCCCCCATTCACTAGTAAGTGCCCTGTATGACAGACCCTGAGTATGAGGGAAAAAATCACTATTATTCATTTTTTTGCTTCAACCAGAGGAGCTATCCAAACTGAAACCTCCTAATTGACCTTGGGTATAATGATGACTTCCTTCTGCTTCATCATTAAACTCTCTGTGTGCAATTCCCTATAAGTTAAGCAAAAAGGAATCCACTGACTCACTGTGCCCACATTAGATACACTTTGCACCGTATCTCAGCTGTGGTGGAAGTTTCCCAGTTTGGGGCAAGACTGGATTGTATTTTTTTTTTTTAATGCACCTGATTTAAGATAAAGCCAAAGCACAGATGTTTTGGAAACAGGATGAAGAGTAAAAGCAACCCATCCAGCAGGGTTTTGTTTGTTTGTTTGTTGTTGGTTTGTTTGGGGTTTTTTGTGTTTTGTTTCTTGTTGTTTTTGGGGGGTGTACTGGAAATTGAACTCAGGGGTGCTTAACCACTGAGCAACACCCCCAGCCCATATGTATATTTGTTGTTTAGAGACAGGGCCTTGCTAAGTTGCTGAGGCTGGCTTTGAGCTCACGATCCTCCTGCCTCAGACTCCAGAGCCACTGGTATTACAGGCATGCGCCACCATGCCTGGCTCTCATCCAGTCTTAATTCCACCCTTCATGACTGGGATTGGTGGAGAGGAGTTCCCTTAGACAATGCTGGAAAAGAGCCCTGAGCCAAATCTTGGCCCAGAACATCTTTGGAACATCCTTCCTCCGTACTTTCTAAGATAATTGTGGTGATTTGAGCACATTATTAATCCCGTTTGGAATGCTATTCTCCTGAAAGTTGGATATTATAATCAAAAATAGATAATTTTCCTTCCAGAAAATCTAAGCTATGCAAGTGTGTGTTTGCAAACACATTAATAAAGACAGCACTTCAGGGACCTAGAAGTTGAACCTGGCTCCCATTCATAAGAGGCTGAAATCTCCTCTTAGCCAGGACAGCAGAATGAGAGCGAGGGTCTTCCCCTTGACTCATGGGATAATGAACGTGTCAGCCTGTGGGAGCCTGCTAAGTACAGCCATCAACACATCAACCAAGGTCTCCCTGATCAGGGAGAGTCAGGTTCCTCTAAACCCCTTGAACCAACTTCTGCATACGCTTTGGGGTAAGAAGGAGTGGGAGGGTGTGGGATGGACAGAGAGCCTGGGAAAAGGGCAAACTGGAAGGCAATTGCTCTGGATGGAAGTATCGGAAGTCCTGGTTAGCCTCAGCTCTGCCTGTTTGCACCTTGATCCTTTCTACATCTCTGTCTTCCCATCAGTAAATCTCAGACTCTAATATCTACAAAAATAGGGTTGTTTAAAGAACAAATGAGATCATTTGTGAAAAGCGTTCTGTAAACTGAAACGAGCTACTCTACATACACCACGGACCTGTTTGGAATTCTGCTTTAAAATGCATGGGGGAAAAAAGTATGCAAAGAAAGTGAAGGGTTTAAAAAAAAAAAAAAAACAGCTCCAATGTCATGGTTCTGCTTGTTTCTTAAGAAGATTAAAGTACCAAAAACAGCCACACTCCAACAGCTGATGTGACCCCCTCATTAACTGAACATTGATTATATCTTTGCCAGGACAGATGAGCCCTCCCCCATCCCTACCTCACTCCCATTCAGCCTCTCTGCTCCTGGTGCAAACAGGAAACAGTGCTCCAGAGACTCCTGGTGCTGGCGGGAAAGTAGGACTATTGGTGTCCTTCTGATGCCCCACTATTTGAGACATTCTTCCTTTCTCCTTATTTGTATGTTGTCACATGTAGATAGAGGGGACCTGGAATTTCCAAAAAGCTTAGAGATTTCCATCCTCTCTGATCCATTCCTCATCCATACAAGTGAACATTCATTATGAGCAGCAAAAACTGCAAGTGCAAAGGCCCTGAGACAGAAATGAGTGCAGCTTGAGAAACAAAGGGAAGTCAAGTGGTCCAAAGGTCAGATAAAGTCAGAGAGATACACCAAGGCCAGGTCAATGGCCCCTTCTACATGGGAAGATAGTGAAGCCCAGAGAGGCTAAACAAGAAGTTCAAAGTCACACAGCTAATGGTCACTACAGCTGTTTCTGGAACCTAATTCTTTTGCTTCTGAGTCCACAGTTTTTGAGACTATACTGATCAACCTGCCTCAAGCCATGGCAATACTATTTTCTGATCTCACTGGCTTTTTTTTTTTTTTTTCTTTTTGAGTCAGGGACTCACTAACTTGCCAAGGCTAGCCTCAAACTTGCAATCCACCTGCTCCAGTCTCCTGAGTAGCTGGGACTACAGACTTGGGCCACAGCAACTGGTTTCATTTGGCTTCTAAAAGCTCTTAACACACATAATCAGGAAGCAAATTCTAATTTTTAACAGAAAATCACCT
This sequence comes from Glaucomys volans, assembly GCA_020662805.1. NCBI lineage: Eukaryota > Metazoa > Chordata > Mammalia > Rodentia > Sciuridae > Glaucomys > Glaucomys volans. The sequence continues at coordinate 297,092 of JAJEJO010005651.1, read as the reverse complement.
CTAAGTGATCCTGGTGACCGAAAATGCATATAAATTCTGCTATGAAAGCTAAGACTTAGTGCCAATCTGCCTTTGGGTAGATTCTACTCAAACAGTGCTCCTCTTAACTGAAGGCTCAGTTCTGTGACTGTGGAGGAAGGACACAGCCCACCAAAGACTAATCATTTTATACTTCGGCTTCGCTTGTGCACGTATACCTCTTGACAGTGCTTTGCTTAATTCATCTAAGAGCAATCAAAACCAATCTGTTCTCAAACCACCTTCATTTGGTGCTATTAAATTGTCAGGTAATGGAGCTGGGAGCAAAACATCATAATCACAACCTCCTTCCGCAACTCCTGAGCATCTCCACCTGAGGGTCTGACACCCCAACTACAGTCCCTGTAATGTGAACTGTACTCACTTTTCTATCATAGGCTGGGTCCCCCTGTTTTGCTCTGCTAAAGACACTTGGGGTATAACACTGAACCTCTGTGGAATATAACCAAGGTCTGCCCAGTGGCCAGTGACTGATCCACAAGCTGGAGAACTGAAGGTGCCATTGGCTAGAGGAGTTGGTGGAGAAAGGAATCCACAGGGACACTAGCTCACTCAGTGACTCCTTCCCCACTTCCTGCTGCTCCTGCTCCTTCTCCCCATCATCTTCTCTTCCTCCTTCCCCTTCTCCCAATAACCTTATCCTGTCCCTAAGCCGCGGTAGCCTCATCAGGCAAGAGTCAGAGGTCCCAATAACTAAGAGACACGGACTCAAAGTGTGTTTAAGAGCCTGGATTCCAGTCCGGTTCCAACCCCTCCCACTGTATACTCTTGGGCGAGTAACTTAACCTCTGTGTTCCTCGGTTCTCACATCTGCGAAATCAGGACAGGACCTTTCCCCTAAGATTTTTGCAAAAATTGTTAATTAGTATATGTAAATCATTAGACCAGTGTCTGGCACATAATTCTACACAGATTTAAGAGTCACCCTCTCAAGCCCTACCCTCCTCCTGCCTCTGTCCCCAACCAGGAAAGACTATTGTCACCTCCACCATCAGGAACAACCATGCATAAGTGAGAGCACCTCACTGGAAGGCAGCTTAGCGTCCTGCTGATGGCCATCAAGTGTCACATGGAACGACAACATAGATCAGTATTTTGAAAATACGAAATAAGGTACATAAAACACCTGGTTTGTAATGCTTGTTTATTGAGGTCTTTTTACTTTTTGTGGCAATGACAGTGACGGTAGATGCTACTTCCATTCTTTTCTTCACTGCAACACGTGGAAAGGTCATTTGCATTTCACTTACCACTGGGACATGAATCTGTAGAAAGATGCTCCTACAGAAATGTATTTTTAAAAGTCAAGGCAGCTTCACAAACCAGTGTCACAGTGCTCCTCTCCACCAGAGAGCCCAGAACACCTCTGCTCCACCCTCTAGAAAACTGCCCACTTGCCCACACCTCTGGTGGCTTGAGGGAGTCTGGACAGGTCCTAGATGGAAGTCACAAGCCTTCTCAACAGTGGTCCCACCATGGCTGTCGTTCCAGGCACTCCAATGGTGCCACCTCCACACCTGATGACTTCACGTTCTCCAGAGCTCCCTCCTCCATTCATTTCTCTATCCCCCTGGTTCATGCACATTGTATTTTGTCCCCCATATCCACAAGAGCCACATGGACTTTATTTTAAAACTTAGTTCAGATCATGTCACTCTTCAGCTTGAAACTCTTCGGTGCTTAAAGACTGCACACCTCCTCTCACCCCACAATCCTACCCACCTCCAATGACGCCAGAGGTTTGGAATTTGATCCTTCAGACCCCCGTCACATCTCAAATACCAGCTCCCTTGCTGTCTGCTCCAGTCATGAACCTCTTTTCAGAGGTTCTCAAATGCATGTGCCCCAGAACCTTTGCACTTGGCATTCCCTCTTCTACAAGAAAAAAAAAAAAAATTCCCCTTCTCACTGGTCAATTAACTACTACTTCAGGTCTCAGTATAGGTGTAATCTCCTCAGGGAAGACTTCCCTGGCCACCTCCCTCCTTTAGTCCCGGTCAATCTCTTCTATCAAACACTTCCTTAAAATCCTGATGCTCATGGAGCATACATAAACTTTTAATTATGCACTCCTCCATGCAATGATTGATTTAGATCTGCCTCCTTCACTGTAAACTACAAGAAAGTCTTTTGTCTGCCCTGTTCTGACTGTGTCTCCAGTGCCTAAGACTGTGCTTGGGATTTGAAAAAATATGTTCTGCAGGAATTAAAAGAAAACATTTTAATATTCCTAGAGATTTAAAGACAAGGCAGGTCTGGATTGTATTTAAGGTGTTTTTAAAGGGCGGTACCTCTCCATTCAGTCTTCCACTACCTGTCAATTCATAAGACATTTCCTTAACAAATTGAGTGGGTTTCCTGTTTCCATTCTGGAGAAGAAGTGCTTTCATAAAGAACATTAAACAAAACACACACACACACACACACACACACACACCCCAAATAAATTCCAACCCGAAAACACACTCCACAGGCAATACCTAGCCCAGTTCAGCTTAGATGGGCTAAGGACACACTGAAGAGCATCTGTTCACAACTGGACACGGGTGTCAATGTGTTCAGTTCCCTTATTAATCACTCAGGAGGAACCTTAACATCTGTATGCTAATTTCTGGCGCGGAAACCAACACTAGGCATACACAAATCTGCCTATAACGCTGGCTTTTGCAGGGAGGACACATGGACCAACATTTGTAAAAGCAAGTAAACCACACCATTGCGTGGGCGGGCACACTGTGCGACCCCTCCCAGAGCCCTTGCCAGCCCCACCCTTCTCAAAAACCACTCCCCTGCCCCCTTCTACTCCAACCTGAGCCAAACTAGCTGCCTGGGTTGGTAGTAAGATTGAACGAAGACTCCGGAGGCCCCATGGGCTCCATTATTCTGCGCGCCCTATGCGAAGGGCCATCCCCAGGGACGGTGGCTGCAGATCTGAGCCTCACTTGCTGCCAGGAAACCTTTCCCACTGAGGACACCCAGGGCTTGCGGTACAGCTCCAGGTCCAGGAGAAGCACCCCACCCATCTGCCAGAGAGACAAAGATCACCAGAAACAAAGGGCGCACACACACACACACACACACACTTGCACACCCAAAGTCAAAAGCAAATACCGACACTTGGTGCGATTTCAAACCAAGCAGTCGGCTTGTTGTATCTTTAAATAGATTTTAAAAATCCAGGAGGGACAATGATTATGTGATAATGATAGGCACTATCTGGGTTCCGAACCCACGCTGCCTCCGCCCTCCTCCCACCCGCGCTGCGGTTCCCAGGCGCATTTCCCAGCCTCAGGACACACGCTGCCAGGGGCAAGAGTGCTTTCACTCAGGGAAGCGCGCACAGGCAGGGGATGGAGGCAGGGCAAGGGCGGCCAAAAGTAGGAAATACCAACCTTTAGGATCCCAGTTCACCTGCTTTCTTGGCGTCTCGATTGGAAATTTCATTGCTCCGTTGCCCAGAAGGGGAGGAAATGAAAAGAATCAAAATAATAATAAAGCCCTGGAGCTTACACGCCTCGGTACAGCAGTCCAACAAAACAATTTCCAAGGATGGGGGAGCCTTGGAGTGGCTCGTGGAGGAACTCCAGAGAAAGGTGGGGAAATGCTGGCTTAGGGAAGAATTGGAGACGGCTTGGGTGTCTGCAACGGTTGTGGGGTGGTCAGCTGTGGCCGGTGGGTTAAAGAAAAAGTAAGATTGGCGAGGGGCGGATGAAAGGATGGAGAGGATGAAGAGCCACCAAGCTGCTTTCCAAAAGCCGTGCGGCAGGTTGGGGGCTGAGCAGCCGGAAGGCCGAGGCTGGGGAGAAGCCCACTGCAGTGTCACCCGGCCCCCGAAGGCGTGTACGTACACACTCTCGCACACACACTCGCACACATACTCCCGGACGCGCGCTCTGGCGGGCACGTCAGCCTCTCTCCGCGGCGCAGAGCGCACACGCCCCACCCCAGCCGCGCTCCTCGCCCCCGGGCGACGCCCCCCACTCCCCACCCCCCGAAAGCCATTGGACAGAGGGGTGGCGCGGCGCCCTGGGAGCGCGCAGCGAAGCCGACCCTCCCCGTGGCGCGCCGCAGATGCGGTGCCGCGGCGGGAGAGCGCGAGGCGCGCGGCGGACCGAGGCTCCTGGCTCGGAGGTGCGCTGAGCCCCGAGCCCCGGCCCCCGGCCCCCGACCCCCGGCGGTGGGCGGTGGCGGACCTGTCCGGCCGGCGGAGACAGGCAGCGGGCGCGGCGGCGGGGAAGCCGGGCTGGGCGAGAGCGAGCGGCGGGCGCGCTGCTACTTACTGGCACGGCCGACCGGCGGGCGGGCTGGGAGGCGGCCGCGGCGCGCTCCGTGGAGTTGCAGCCGGAGACACGCTTGGCTGCCTGGAAGGCTCTGCAGGAGGCGGAGGAAGGGCTGCTGCGGCCCCGCCGCAGACCTCTGCCTCGGGGATCACCTCTTCTCACCGCTTCCACCCTGGGCGCCACCTCCCCTTCTTTTGTCACTTCATTTTTTCACTCCAGTCGCCTCCCGCTCCTGGTTCTCCCGCCTGAACCCCGAACTCAGGTCCCCTCTGCACTCCAAGAAGGCCAGTGCCAGCCATGAGCCTTTTGTTCTGGGACTTCTCGGCGTTGGCTGCGATCTCCCCATCCGGGGAAGCTCGTTCCCCAGGCGCAACCTGGTCCCTTCCCCAGCTACCCACAGCCCAACTGGGGATCCCGCTCCGAGTCTGGGGAGAAGGGTGGAGAGAGGTGCCGCGGCCCCGGAGGAAAGAGTAGTTGCCAAGGCCTGGCGGCAACAGGGAGCGGTAGCCCTGGGGAGCCCAGGGACCCAGGACCGGGAAGTGCGAAGAGACCCCCAACCACATTCCCAGAAAGTGGCTAAACCTGGAGCGCTGTCCCCACCCTTAGTCTCTACCCCTGCGGGAAGCCACAGGGGTTTGTGTTGAAGTCTCCAGAAAAGCCAAATAGTGTTCTCCAATAGGCCACTCTGAAGTACCAATATACAATTCCCTAGGATGCTTAGTAATGGGGCTCTGCACATAGTAGATGCTCAAGAAATGCTTGCTATATGAAGGCATGAATTGCATGCAGCAGTGTTCCATAGAAGTCTTTAAAGTCATTACTCTGGGGTATAGATAAGGTTACTTAAATTCATGTTCATTCAACATATGCATCAACTAAACACCTCTGCATGCCTTTAGAGTGCTAGGAGCTGACCACATGGACGACAGTAAGATAGAGACTTAGTGTCTGGTGCCTCTAGAATGTCAGGTCAGATTGTTGTTGCCTTTACTTATGAAAGAGAAAGGGCCTACCTCCCCCAACCACCCAGCTGAGATCCTAAAACCCTAACACTAGAAGTTGCTCTCTGAATTGCATGCCACCTCAGGGAGCATCTTGAGACCCCTGTGGAGTGATGTGTCAGCAATGTCTTTTCCATCATCCATCCCTCACTTTCCCCATCACATCCAGGCCTCAAGTCCAAGGGCAAGATCCATGAAGGGCCACTATGGTCTACAGGAAAGTTGCTAAATGCTTTGTCACTGACCCTCCAGGCAACCCAAGCTGGAGCCCTGAGTTCTCTGAAGACCGGGTACAGGGAAAGTACCGTTCCAGTGGTGCTATTCTGACTCCTTAGCCCTTTGGGCAGGTTCCCCAGGGGCCTCAGAGCTACCTTCTCCATGATTTACCTCCTCTCGTAGAAGATAGAGACGATGGATGAGACAGGGAAATGCAATATTCAGAATTTCTGCGTCTCCCATCCATGTCTACAATGACACCAGAATGTGTGGAAATTGTGTTCCTAAACCCAGAGAGGGCTGATTCTAAGAAGGGCCTTCAAGTCTTGCTTTGCCCTCTCCATAACTCCACAGGCCCAGTCACTGTGATGCAATGTTTTTACCTCCATCTAAATCAGAGAGGTGTCAGCAGAGAAAGATTCCTTCCCTTCTGAATCCTCCCAGGATGGGCAAGCAAGACTGAAATTATTGGATGCTCCTTCACCTTCTCTTATTTCCTCTCCATTCAGCTTCCCTACATTTCTTTGAGAAATGCTGGAGTCCTTTAAGAGATGAGAAGACCAAAGCTCTGGAGGAAAAAGAAATCCTTCCAAGGTCACAGCACAGAGATTCAAACCCAAGTTTCCCTGAACCAAAGGCCCATGCTTTTTATGCCAGAACCTTGTGAACTCATCTGGTCCCTAGACCCATGAATCTGACTGTGAAGCTGTCGGCTGGGTTCTTTGGGGGTAATGAAGATCTATACTTTGTATTATCCAAGACTCCATCCCTCGTCCTTTGCAATATAAATTAGGCAATACTTGGGTCAACATCAAAGAACTAGTTCAATGTCCAAAGCAGATTTCTGTGGCACAAAATGCAGACTTAGTATACATCATCACTCAATCAACAAACATTTATTTAGCATCCCTGGTTGCAGGTCCTCACTAGAAGTTATGTTTGGCCCCTGGATAATGAAAGACCTTCCCCAGAATGGCATCAGTGGGGCAGTTACTGGAGGGTTGAGGACTGGGATTGACATTCCTGGGGTGGGAAGCAGGATGAGGGTCTAGAGCTACTGATCTGGGATAAAGACACTAGTCATGACCCTTAGGATCAGCTCCCTGCTAAATCACTGGGTACCTCCCCACTTACCTTGTCCCCAGCTGCCAACTTCTAGGGCTTCCTCTTAACCTCCACTTTCAATCTCCCTTCTTGGAATGTTTTCAATGACAAGTTTGTGGCGAGAAAAATGCACCAAAAATAAATAAGTACATAAATCCCAGCACTCTCTACTGCAAAGTGCCTGAAATCAAACGCAACTCTTCCTAAACTGCGTTATTTGGGATCGACCGCCCTGGGGTCGGGGGTGAGGTTAGAAAGACCACCCCCCCACACAGGATGGACAAAACAATTAGCACATGAACGCTTTGTGCTGCTCTAATTCGTTTCCATCACCATCACTTCTACTCTTTGGCCATTTACAAACTGAGTCCACTTACCCAGAGGAGGAAAGAAGTGGCCTGTGAGAAGAAACATCCAAACAAGATGCGGCGCCCAGGGGTCCCCTCTCGCTCTGCGCCGCCGCAACTTCCATGGCTATTGCTGCGGGCGGGTTAAGTCTGGTGGAAAGAGACCGCCTCGCGTTCCTGCGGCAGGAAAACAAACATCGTGGCGCAAAGTCTCCCTGCACTCCCTGTGCCCCGCCAGGAGCCCCTGGCCGGTGGTGGCCGCGTCCTGGGTGCATTCGGTGCTGAAGCGGCACTGCCGGTCGACCGGGTCTCTGCAGCTCAGAAGCTGCCCGGCCGAGCGCAGCGATAGATAGTTGCGGCGCCACTTAAATGCTGGCAGTGTGGCCCGGCGTGGGAGGGCTGGGGAAGCCCGAAAACCCCAGTCATGTCTGGCGACGAAGTTTTCCGGAGTCCACGACCTCTTATGCCCTCAACCCTCTCTGGCAACCCTGGGCTGGCAGTGAGACCAGAGAGGGGTGATGAGTCTCCGGGGAGCCGGCGAGGAACGTGGATTCCGAGTTGAGGAAGGAGAATTTCCTGGGACAGCGAACCGCCGCGAGTGGTGAAGCTTGGGGACTCCTGCTTAGTGCCGGGGCTGCAAACAGCGGGGGGAGGGGTGATCTGATCAGAATCCACTTTGACTTCACCAATGTCAGAATGAATGCGTTAATCTGCCCCGGGTCTCGTCCTTCCTGAAATCCTGAAGATATCTCGGTCTTGCGTCTCTTCCGGGCCCGCGAGAAACCTCCAGATCCTCTGGTTCTCCAAAGAACCGCAGTCAGGTTTCCAAATCATCTTACAAAGATATCCCCGCTCCGTACGCACTCACTCACGCCCTGTGTGTACCCCCTCATTGGGGAAATTGATAGGGTTATACATGAACGTTAACTTAAACTTCTCCTATCCAGAAGTGTTTTCTTTCCCCAGCGAAGTTTCCACATTGTTCTCAGCATTGAGTCATTCCTACGTTCAGTCGTCATGTCCCAACCAGCACCTGCAAAAACACACCCTCAGATAAATGTTGCCCTCATCTTGGACTCTGCTTTGGCTTTGGAGATCAGGAGACACATCAGCAGTCAAAGTGCAGAGGGTGTCATATATCATATCCCTGGAAACTGAAGCAGAGCTGCTCAATAATAAACTCTGTAAGTAAATCCTGCAGATTTATTTTGATGACTCAACCCTCTGGGGATTAATGAGGACGATTACTGTGAACTCCAAAGAAGTTGTAATTAAAGCTTCTGGCTATAGAACATGTTTCATAACTCAGGATCTGCATCCTCTTCCCTCACAAGTTCCTCTGTTTAAAATCATAGGTCCTAAGAAAGTATGATTTAAGCTCCCAAAAGACATTGTGCCAAACATCTTATCAAAAATGCACAGAGCTATAATCCTGCCTCTCAGGTTTTGAAGTCATTCCCTCCCTCTGGGTTACCACCAAACCATAACCTCAAGTAATTTTTTAAAGAAAGTCTTTTGGAACTTCTTATTCTTCCCCCTCAACTTTTTATTTTGAAAATTTCAAACACAAAGAAAAAACAGTCGTTTAGTAAAATCCATGCTGTGATTTGAATGTTTGTGTCCCTGCAAGATTCATTTTAAAAACTTAATCCTCAATGTCATAGTAGTAAGAGGTGGGACCTTTTGAATGCTATTAGGACATGAGGGCTCCACCCCCATTACTGGATTGGTGTCTTTTTGCCCTTCCATCTCCTGAGAATGCCACAAGAAGATGCCTTCTCAGAGGCAGAGAGCAAGCCCTTACCAGATAGAAAATTTGTTGGCACCTTGATTTTGCACTTCTTAGCCTCCAGAACTTGAGAAATGTATTTCTATTTATAAATGACCAAATCCAAAGTATTTTGTTATAGCAACACAAATGAACTAAGACAGCCAGGATCTAATCAAGAATTGCATAAGTAGTTATGTCTGTTTAGTATAGTCATGCTCTGGGAATTGGTTCCAGGATCCTTCCCCCATCCCACCATGGATACCAAAATTCAAGGATGTTCCAGCCTCTTACATAAAATGGCAGAACATTTGCATACAAACTATTCTCATCCTCCTTTATCCTTTAAGTCATCTCTGGATTGTGTATAATACCTAATATGATGGAGATGCTATGTGAATAGTTGTTGTACTATATTGTTTAGGAAATAATGACAATGAAAAATCCATACCTGTTTAATACAGATGCAAATGTTCCAAATATTTTCAACCCAAGGTTGATTGAATCCATGGTTGTGAAGCCCACAGACAAGGAGGGCCAACTGTATTCCCTTCATCTTTTTTAATGACATTGATTTACAAAAAAAAAAAAAAGAGGTCAAACTCATTTGCTTTTTGATAATATTTAATGTCATTATGTAGCTAAAGATAAGTTGAGTCCAAGGGGAAAAAATGTTTCCTGACCACAGCAGATCATGAAAGTAACTTAACACCTTCTATGAATTCAGCCTCCACGCCATTATTCAAGGACCAGAAGGCAGTTGCAGCCCCTCTCAGCAAGGTTCTCTCCTCCTTTGTCATAGAAGGTATCTTTGTTTCTTATCCCCCAAAAGGCCATGTTTCAGAGATAGAGGAGTGTTTTCACACATACACACCAAGTCGACAGGCACATATGGCATTTTACATAATTTAAAAATAAGAACCTTAGCAAGGTCACATGTCATAAAAACAAATTCTGATTTTCATATCAGTCTAAGGTTTTAATTTGAACCAAAACTTGAAGAAAGAGAGGAAGCAGGCATGTTTCAATAACCTATTTATTGATGGGGAAGTATTATTCACAGTCTTAAGCTTGACAGAGTTAAAAATCCTTTAGGGGGACCTACTGTATCTACATACTGAAGGGTACTTCTCCCAGATAGCCAATGAAAGGGTGGAAAGAGTCAGAACAATAGAAAAGGTTTGCTACACTGTGGGTTTGAACATGGTCGCAGCATCCAACTGGGATGTCTGAAATCTATTCATTTCATTTTTGCTGCTTTGAAAGCTAATGTTTGCTTAGTTGAAAAGGATTGGAACAAACGTAATGTTAGAATTTTCCTCTCCAACCACCAAGTCATCCACCAAGTGACTGAATCATGGAATTAGATTTGTAAGAAGTCATTGCAAAATACTTCCTGGTTCCATTTTCCATCTCTAAATAAGATTCCAAGTTATATTACCTTCCAAGATTTCTAAATATGTTTAATGAAAGAAATTCCAGACTCTTTCTTGAAAGACTTTTCCAAAATTTAAGAAACTTTGGGTGAGATTTAAAAAAAAAAAAATCTTCTTATTTTCAACCTAAATCCCTCCCTTCCTTGAGTTTTTCTTAATATTTAAGTGAAGATGAAGGGCAGTAGGACCCTGCCAATAGCTTTTCCCCATTACAGATTAAACTGTTCTGCATCCTCTTCTTTGTGACTAGTAACTCTTTTTACTCCTTTAACATTATGGACAAGCCTTTAGCTAATTCATACTTTTCCTAAAAACATATCTTTCATTGTAAGTTTCAGAATAGAAAGTCAAAAGCTCTCTAAGTCATACTGAGTTTCTCTATCAGTAATAAATACAAAATACCAGGCCAACGTTTGCTTATTTTTGCAAATCATCTTTCTCAGTTGGGATCACAACCAATCATGCCAAACTTTACTTCCTCACTTATAAAATGGGACACCCAATGTTCTACCCACAGTATTGCCATCAAGAGATAGCAGATGTGAAAGTGCTTTGTACACTATGCAGAGAAGTGCAGACGAAGGGAATCCTTAGGTTTCCTTGCTCGGTGAGATTCTTCTTACTCCGTCAGGCACATAGCACCTTTTTAAGATTATCTCATGTATTTCTCATAACAGAACCTAGAAGACAGGTACTATTACTCTCATGAGTTCATTTAAAACAATGCCTGGGCTGGGGATATAGCTCAGTTGGTAGAGTGCTTGCCTTACAAGCACAAGGCCCTGGGTCCAACCCAGCACCACAAAAAATAAATAAATAAATAAAATAAAACAATGCCTGTCAGATATTAGACACATAAATATTTGTTGAGGAAGAAATCAAAGCTTGAGAAGCAGTGTTTGTCCACATAAACATAGTTAGAAATGGCCATAGAAATCAAACCAGATCTGTCTGCGTGAAGCCCAGGGCCCACTAACCTCTAAGTCCAATTATCATTTACTATGCAGAGCTGACTACATAAAGTTGTTTTGATCTCGAGAGTATCAACTCCCGAGAGTTGATACTCTCATTCTGCTTGAAATTGCAGTTGAGACTGTCTCAGCCCTTTCCCAGCTCATCGCCTTTCCCCCTCCTCTCTCTTAGAACTGATAACCACAGATAACCCTCTTCCCATCCCAGAGGTATCTGCATTTTAATAGTAGGTGAACCTTTAAGCCAAAATAGTGAATAATAAATCTTAGACCATCAGTTATTATCAAACAAATGTAAGTACTGGAAAAGAGGTGAGCAGAGAGGAAGGTGAGAAAACCTTTGCTAGAGTCCTGAACTCACACTTGAAGCATTTACCTGGATATTTACTCTTGGAGTTCCTTTGACTTTCATTCAGTGCTGTGAGACCACATGGCACAGCCAGCCTGCCCTTTCAAAGGTTGATTAATAATTCTGATTACAGAGGCTCTTTCCAGTTTTTATGATATTCCTAATTTAGAACCTGATATTTTAATAGCTATCTATTGTTACTGATACATATTGAAATATTGATCCACTTGGACCCACAAAGTATCCGCAGTCTGCACTATTCTCATCAGAATCAAAGCTAAACTGACAACTATAATTTTTAGAAATCTTACTGTATCTCTTATAAAAGATAATCTTTTTCATTTCTTTCCAAATTCAGGTCATTATTTTTCAAGAAGCATTTCAGAAGAGCCAGGTCATTGGTTCCAGAAAGTTGTAAGTGATCATAATCTTTGGCTAGAAGGAACCCAGCATTTTCTGAAAACCTCCATCGATGATGCCCCACTCTCCAATGCACCATAGTAAAAGCTCAGCTAATCAGAGCTCACTCAATTAAATATGCCAACAGCAATGTCATAGAAGACCCAAATACTATATGTGCTAGTATATAAACAAGGTCATGGTTAGCCTAGATGGGCACTGCTAACCTGTGATAACTAACCTACGTAAGCAAGGTCACTAACCAGCCTATATGACAATTAAAGAAAGGTATCCCCTCAGGTAGAAAGAGCACCATGGCCCTGCTTGACTTGTAAACAGGCTTTTGTTCTTTGTTCATGACAGAAGACACCCCCTAGTGATGAGAGAGGAGGGGAGAGACAGGAAGGACCTGTGGATACCAGGAGCATAGCAATGTGTCTAGACTTTGGGTTGGAGTTCAGTTCCCACAAACCCCTTCAGCCTGGTGCCTATGTATAATGCACAAACTGAACAACTGTATGCTCTGGCCCTTTATACAATATACTGTGGCACACACCTGTCATCCCAGCGTCTCCAGAGGCTAAGGCAGGAGGATCTCAAGTTCAGAACCAGCCTCAGCAACAGTGAAGCACTAAGCAATTCAGTGAGACCCTGTCTCTAAATAAAATACAAAATAAGGCTGGGGATGTGGCTCAGTGGTCAAATGCCCCTGCGTTCAATTCCTGGTATCAAAAAAATATATATATATATGTATATATAGTATATATAGTATATATACATATATATATTTATGGATGGATACAATGAGCAGGGGTATATGATGAATTTTAATCACTCAAGATCAATTTGGGGGAAACATTTAAGAACTTTGTGTTATAGATGAATTCCAATTCATTTTAGATTAATTTCAGGAGAGAAAATATACTATTATATTTGTCATTTCTGGACATTTTCAGCATCTCATTTTCCTAAGTTCTATTTTTCTCAGTTGGAAAAAGATTAAAATATCATAACTCTGTAACGTCATAACCATGTTCTTTTCAGAAATCAAAATATTAAGCTTGAACTTAATATCATAACAATGTTTCCATTGCTTCTGAGCAATGAATGATGGAAATAATAAATCTAATTCTAAAATGTTGCCAGGGTCAGGGGGCAGATCCACTCTCTGCTTCTGACCAGTTAAGCAACTTGTTATTTAATTAAGAAAATGAGTGAGAGGATGTGATCATTTGCTTTGCTCTGCTTTGCCCTTAGAAAAGAGTATCATGTATTATTTTCTGGTTTGGGTGGATATAGAGTATTTCTTCTGGCAAAAAAAAAAAAAAAAATTTAAAGCTGACACCAGAGAACTTGTCTGTTAAATTTTATATTCAAACAGAAGTTATCTTGAGCTAGTACTTGTATCCATTCTCTTGCCCCCCCTTTTTCTTCATGAAAAACTAGGAAACGTTACAATGTTTATAATATTCACAGTGGTTCTGTCTAAAGCAGTTGCTTTAGAAATTTTGGGTTTCTCTGGTAAGAAGGCTGAACATGGAATGTGACCATTGAAAGGACTGCAGAGATAACATAGTGAGTTTTCCAAACTTTGCTGAAACAAAACACTTTAAGCCAGGTATTTGGTAAAGAATAGATGCTTATTTAGCTCACAGTCCTAGAGGCTGGGAAATCCTGAAGTGTGGTGCTAGCATCTGCTTGTTCTCTTGAGCCCTTTCTGCTGCGTCATAATGTGGTAGATAGGGCATCACAGGGCAAGACAGAGCAAGCTAACCAGAGAGTACTACTCACTTCTATGACAAAGCCACTCCCAAGATAACCCATGAATCTATGAATGGATTAGTCCATTGATGAAGTCCATGTCTTCATGTTCTAATCACCTACAAAAGGCCACATCTCCCAAATATCATCAACATATGACAATGTGAATTAAGTTTACAACACATGAAATTTGTGAACATATTCAGATCACAAGAAGTAAGTTCGCTAGCCAGGCATGGTAGCACATGCCTGTAATCCCAGTGGCTCAGGAGGCTGAGGCAAGAGGATTGAGAGTTCAAAGCCAGCCTCAGCAACAGTGAGGTGCTAAGCAACTCAGTGAGACCCTGTATCTAAATAAAATACAAAATAGGGCTGGGGATGTGGCTCAGTGGTTGAGTGCCCCTGAGTTCAATCACCGGCACCAAAAAAAAAAAAAAAAAGAAGAAGCAGGAGGAGAAGGAGAAGATTCCCAAGTCTAAGAGTCTCCTGCAGAGATTCTGCTTCAGTGGGTCTAAGGTGGATCCTGGGAACTTATTTCTCCACAAGAACAGAAGGAGAAGATTCCCAAGTCTAAGAGTCTCCTGCAGAGATTCTGCTTCAGTGGGTCTAAGGTGGATCCTGGGAACTTATTTCTCCACAAGAACAGAATGATTCTGTTTTGCAGTCTGGAAAGCTCCTGTGCACTGGAACTCTTTGCTTTCAGATATGGTGAGGTCCTGAGAAGTAAGGTAACTTCGCTGAGGCTACACAGTTGCTCCATGATAGAGCTAGGACTGGAGACAGAGATATTCTAACTGGGCTCAAGTCTTCATAAATGGACTAACATATTGGAGAGACATTTTTCAACCACGGCAGGGGTTAGGGATTGTCAAAAAAGCAAATTTACACCATCTGAAATATCCGTTATCTAAACTTCCCATTTTAGATGTATTCTGGCTAACAAGCATTTCTGATATCCTTGTTCCTTTCATGTTGAACTCACTCCTCCACCTTTTCTGTGATTGGCCCCGAAATCCTGTTTGCTTATGGCTCCCCTCAGCAACTTTGGCCTATCCTCACCTTGATCTAGTCAGTCTCCTAGTCAGTCTCCTCCCCTCCTTAAAACTTGTGTTAAGCTGAACATGTCTTCCCTTGGCTCATGCTGCGGGGTTCCCTCCCCTGCATTCACTTCATCCTCTGTTAGTTTTGTTGCTCTGTTTCTCTAGCCCTCTCTGCCTGATTTGTGAATGTGAATGTTACGTTTTCACATATCGTAAGCTATCCTAGAGTGGAAAGACCACTGTCATAAGTTTAGAACCACCAGTTTCTACTCTCACTCTGCCTCTCCCTAAACTATATAATCTTGAGCATGTCGCTTAGCTTTTGTCATTTAATGAAAATGTTAAACTGTGAGATTCTGAGTCCTTTCTTCCATACGTCTGACCCATCTCTTTAAGGAACAAATTTACTTTCCTCTTGCAGTCTGTTTCATGAAGCTAATGAGTGCTCACTCAGCAAATGCTGACAATTGCTTCTTGGGTCTCGTTTGGCTTTTCCCCCTCCCCTCACAGATGGCGTATGAGCCACGCATCTGACCACAGCCAACCTTGATTTAGGCAAAGTCTAGATTTTTTTAAAAATAGTACAAAGAAGTATATTTCCAATGTCACTTTTCCTTCCCAAGAAATGGCACATCCTGTTTCTTGGCCTTCCATATTTCATATATATATACATATATATATATACACACACACACACATATACACATATAATATTATATATAATATATATAATGATATATAAATATATATATATTTCCAGGCAGACATGCCAATCATCCCAGCAGCTTGGGAGGCTGAGGCAGGAGATCACAAGTTCAAAGCCAGCTTCAGCTATCAGGAAGGCCCTAAGCAACTTAGTGAGACCCTGTCTCTAAATAAAAAATATAATAATAATAAAAAGGGCTGGGGATATGGCTCACTGGTTAAGTGCCCTGCGTTAAATCTGAAGTCCCCCCCAAAAAAAATTTATTTCCATGTGTCCCTTTTGTTTTTCATGTTCTTTTTAACTTTAAGGATAGGACTCCTGCTTTTTGCCTTTATCAAGTCATACAATTAATTTGTGTTCTTCATGACCTGGTCTGACCATCTCTTTCTTTACAATTTCTATTTGCAGGTAGATCTCTGTTCAGCTGTGGTTTGAGTCATGTTTATGTATGGTTTTGAGGTTTTTTAGAAGATACTTGGTCTCTCAGTCACAATCATGATCATGTTTATTTGTTTTGGTTAATTTTCTTTTAGAAAAGCAGCTCTTAAAACATACAGCACTGTATCACGTATAAAATTGCTCTATTCAGCCAGGCACGGTGGCACACACCTATAATTCCAGCACTTGGGAGGCTGAGGCAGGAGGATGAGTTCAAAGCCAGCCTCAGCAACTTAGTGAGACCCTAAGCAACTCAGTGAGACCCTGTCTCTAAATAAAATCCAAAATAGGGTTGGAGATGTGGCTCAGTGGTGGAGTGCCCCTGGGTTCAATCCCCAGTACCAAAAAATAAAAATAAATAAAATTGCTCTATTCAATCAGTTGATCCACATGCAAACACATTAACCTTGGACAAACATAAATGAAAGAGGATATAAGATGCAGGGAGTGATAGAAAGAGTCTGTTCAATGCATAAATTATTCCAAAATTCAAAATAATATGTAAGATTGTAGAACACAAATATGTGATATTTCAGGACCTTGGACAGTTAAAAGTGCTGGATAAGATTACTGGTACCACCTCCCAAGCGAGTTTGTGTTACTTTTTAATTCTGCAGTATTATATCAGATACGGTGCCTTGAAATATTCTGCTGTTGCTTTTTCAGAAAAAGCAAAATAAAATTAACACTTCTTAAGTAATGTAGAGAATGAAGTTTTCCCTATTCTTTTCTCTGAACTTCTTTTTAAAATAAAAGTAACAGAAAAATTTATTTCTGAATACTTTGATACATCAAGGTATTTGAACTCCAAGTTGAAACCCAAAAATGATCAAAATCCCTGACAGTGACAAATGCAAATGGTTGGACCATATTCTGAATCTTAGATTCAAAATCTAATCTAGTTTCCCAATGCATCTATTTCAGAAAACACAACAAGCTTTTAAAACTGATCATGGAGAATTTTCTGGGGCTCACATTTTATAAGAAAGTAAAGACCTCTCTGATGCCCAGACCGAACGCTCCGGTCCAGCAAAGCAAACAGCCTCCAGACCTTCACAGAACGGCACTGAGGCCTGGGGGTGGGCTTGCTGCAGTGTAGCTCAGAATGGCCTCCTTAACTCATTTGCTATTGCTTTTGAAAGTGTAAGCAAACACTCTTAATTACACAATTATGCAGAACTACAGGTGAGCAGTATCAGAAGGAAAAAATGCTCAACCTCACTATCATCCAAGAAATGCCAATTAAACAACAATAGGGTTCTGTTTTTCATCTCTCAGATTGGCAAAGATTAAAACAATTTCCTGGGATGTGGGGAATTGGGCGCTTTCATGCACTGTGGAAGAAATGTAGATTGGTACAAGTCCTTAGGAGGGCAATTTGAAAATATGGATTAAAAAACTAAAAAGTAATGGTGAAGCTGTATATGTAATAATATGAAAACATATTCTCATTGTTAAATGGAAAAAAAACAAGTTACAGAGTTTTACAAACATGTATTTATGAAATTTAAACATATATTCTGAAAAGATAAATACAAAAATATCATTATCTCAGAGGGTGGAATGGGGAGTGAGAATTTACATTTTGTTTACATGCCTTTTAATATATGTGTGAGACATGAATTACTGCTTCCATTTTTAAAACGATAATTAACTCAAGTATTAATAGATTGTAGAGGTAAAGAATGCCTGGTTTTTGTCCTTCAGGACCTGTATTTGGTGGAGTTGGCTTCAGTCCATTTAAGATACTGCAGGAGGCTGGTAGGGTTGGACAGTTGTAGGCAAAAGGGAAACAGGCTCAGATGAATATAGACAAAGAGTTGGGGAATGAATTACTCCCAACTGCGAAGCCCTGGTGAAGTTTGTATTTTATTCTGGAAGCAGTGGACCTCCATTTCAGAGACAGATTAAGGAAGAGTCAGTAGTTAGATTTGCAAAAGTTTTGTTTTGTTGTTTTTTTAATTACTCCATCTGGCTTCTATGAGGAGAATAGAATGAAGTGAGACAAGATAGATCCCTATGACCATCTAAGAATGTGGTAAATGAGATGACGACATTGAGAGTATTGATGGAAAGAAGTAGAGATTATATTTGAATTTTGGAAATAAAAATAGCAGGACTTGCTTGTATGGCAAGATAGAAAGGCAAAAAATAACAATATTCATCCATTTAATGTCAGTTATTCCTGCTACTAAATATAGTATCTCTGTCAGTTATTCCTTACTATCAAATTTATAAAGATAAAACCACTTCTTATTAGTTTCAAATCTTTTTATTGAAGTGTGTCATTGGAGTGGGTTAAATATTGGTCCCTGAAAGATAAGTCTATGTCCTAATCTTAGGAACCTGTGACTCTTTATTTGGGAAAAAAAAAAAAAGGTGTTTGCTGATGTAATTAAGTTAATTATCTTGGTATGAGGAGAGCATCCTAGATTATCCTAGATTATCTGGTGGGTTCTAAACCCAATGGCAAGCATCCTCATAAGAGCTAGACAGAGGGAGACCAAACAGACAGAGGAGGAGGAGGCAATGTGGCCACAGAGGTAGGAACTGGAGGGATGCAACCACAGGTCAATGCCAACAGCCACCAGATCCTGGAAGAGGCAAGTAATGGATTCTCCCCTACAGTCACATGGGTTCTGCTGAATTTCAGACTCCAGCCTCCAGAGCTGTGAGAGAATAAACATGCATTATTTTAAGCCACCAATTTGTGATAATTTGTCACGATAGTCCCGAGAAACTCAAGCAGTCATAGATATACACACCCAAACAAATTATGAGTATATGGTCTAATGAATTATCTCCCAGTGCTTATTACCTTTTCCCACTTAAAAACAAAAAGAACCTTTCAATTATGGGAATTTTCAAACAAACCAAAAATCAGAGAATGTAATGAACTTCCATGTGCCCAAACCTACTTTCAACAATAGTCAACACGCACCAGTGTAGTTCCATCCACACGCCCCCTCAGCACCCTGCCACTGCATTATTTAAAGCAAATCATAGACACCATATTGTTCCATCTATAAATACTTCAGAATATAGCTCTAAAAAGCAATGACTCCTTTTTTTAACATCATGAAAATACCACATATCACTTACAAACTAACAGAATAGCTTTAATAACAGCAGATGTCCCCAATTGTCTGATGCATACATGGTTTCTTTATCTAGTTGGTTCACTGCAACAGGATCCAAAGTCAGTACACTGAATTCAGTTGTTATGTCTCATAAGTCATAGTCTATGAGTTCCCCTCCTTCTTTTCTTTTTCCTTCTAATTTATTTGTCAAAGAAACCAGATAAAATTGTTGGTACTATAGAATTTTCCAAATCTTAATTTATCCCCAAGTGTCTTTAATAGTTCCTGTTTCTCCTCTATTTTCTATAATCTGAAAATTGGATCTAAAGTAACTTCAGGTTCAAGTTAAAATTGGCAGGAATTCTTCATAGGTGGGGTTTTGTACTTTACATCTCATGATAGACACGCCTGGGTGTCTTTTTTGTCACCCTAAAATAGTTCAATGGTGTCTGGGGTGGTCAACCTGATCTCCCCATGATAAAATTCCCCGTTATCTTTCCCCCTAATTGTTGTCCATCCATTCTTAACTATTGCCTTGAGCCATTATTAGAGGTGGTAAAATGACAATATTCTAATTCTGCAACTCTTTCTGCATTAACTAGAAATATTGTATGAAGAACTTTCCTTCACAAACTATTTGGTTACCTTGAGGAACAGTCCATGTCGGAGAAATAAAATAAATGTTTGATTCTTTCCCTTTACGTATGGTTCTCTAACAAACTCCAAAGATGATCAACGGGGCATGTTTGTTTTGCTTTATGTAAGTAGGAAATTATAAATTTTACTTTGGTTTTGTATTTCTTATTTGGGGAATTCTGGCTGGAAGATACAATGTACTGTGTTCTTGACTGTGTCTCTTAGAAATCTATATGTCTTAGCCAGTTTCTAAAGATTCATTTGCTCTTATAACTGTACATCCATTATTGACCTTTGCCCTTCTCATAACAGAGGAAGAAACAGATGGTTGGAATGGCCTGGTGATTGGCCATAATCACTCACAGAGTTAATGGTAGGATCCAGATAAGATCCCAAGTTCACAGTTTTCCATTATAAGACAACTGAGATGATTAAGCTGTCATCTTGCAAAATATGCATCCAAATGCAGAATGACCACAACAATCATAATAGTAAATACATTCATATGTAGGGTGTGTTAGTCAGTTTTCCATCACTGTGACAAAATACCTGAGATAACCTACTTAAAGGAGGAAAGGCTTATTTTCGCTCCTGATTTCAGAAGTTTCAGTCCATGGTCAGTTGGCTACATTGTTTTTGAGCCTGCGGTATAGCAAAGCATCATGGCAAGAAGCACATGGCAGAACAAAGCTATTCCATGCATGGTAGAGGCAGAGAGAGAGAGGAGGGTCACAGTGCCAGTCTTCAGAGGTACACCACAATGACCTAAGTTCCTTCCACTTGGCCCCACCTCTTAGAGATTCCATTAACTCCCAATAGTGCCATAGGCTGGTGACCAAGCCTTTAACACATGGGTGTTTGGGGGGCCCTCCAGATCAAACTATAGCAGAGGGTAAGAAAGGAAATCTTAAAATGAAGGCTTTTATTGTGGTTTGACCAAGAAAATAATAAAAGACAATTTTTCACTGAAAAAATAATTTGAGCAAATTGCTAAATTGAAAGACTTGAGTTTGGTTAGGAGAAAAATACTTTTCCATTTTGACACTGAAAAGAATATGTTTTGCTTGTATTTCAAAGCAGAATGAAAAAGCAAGACCAGAAGGACAATTCTCACATCTTGTTCTACCCAGCTTTTATCCATATTTTAACCATATTTAAAATTAAATAAACATTAATTTTAAAGAAATTTCAAGTTTTCATTTAAATGGAATTTAAATTTATTTTACTTTTAAAATATTAATTTTACATTAAACTTTAGGAGTATTTTTTTCAATAGTAAATGCAATGTAACATGCAAATCTGAAGTTCCAGACTCACAGCTCTTTACGACAGGGATTCAGATGAACATAGTTCAAATTACATGCCTGTTTCTCTGAAATATAACCTATGCTAGTGAGGTATAATATGATACTCCAGGAACTAAAAGCTTAGCTCTTTGTCCTAGAACCAGATTTATAAAGTAATTCCTTTTAATCATTCATTGATCCTCTGTTATATTATAGGAATCAAGCCCAAACTAGGAATGGTGACGAACTCCTATAATTCCAGTGACTTGGGAGATTGAGGCAGGAGGATTGCAAGTTTTGAGGCCAGACTGGGAAACTTAGAAAGACCCTGTCTCAAAATGAAAAATGAAAGGAATGTAGCTCAGTAGTAGAGTGCCCCTGAGTTCAATCCCCAATACAAAAACAAAAATTTACATTCTTTCCATGTACAAACTTGTATATGAAGTCATTGTTTGCCATCAAATTACCCTGCATGTTTTAGTATATATGGTTTATATGCTATTAGAGTTGAAAGAACTAGAAATTGTTTGCCTGGAAATGACCATTAATAACTGTTTTTCATCTATGGTATCAACTGCTAAATAGAACAGGAATGACCGTCTTCTCTGTGTTTCCACACAAAGATCAATGTGTGCAAAACACAATGACATATATTTACACTCAGCACTGCCACAGGAAAGTAGAGCTGGGATCATCTCCTCCTTGTTCTCTTCTTCTTAAGTGAAGCATCCAGGAGGGAAGAGGAATATATATGCACCTTCCTGTTTCCAAACGAACTTATATTTATTTCTAGAAAAATCTGATTCTTTAAAAATAATATTAACATAAAGTCTCTCTTTCCTCTCCACCCCACCCTAGCAATCTTCACTATTTTAGCAGCTATGTTTCTCTAATGGCCCGTGCATTTCTGGTTCCCTTCTCTGACTTTATCTTCTTCCTAGCTTCTTCTCTTGGGTGATGAGAATTCCTGCAAGAAGGAAAACAAGATCCATTAGTGCCCAACAATCAGGGTGGAGGGGAGTCCTGTAACAAAGGGTTGGTTCCCAAATCTTGGCATTTGTTTTAAAATACAGTTTCTAAATAACACCCCACATTTATTGACCCAGAACTCCAGAGGTGGAACCCCAAAATTTGCATCTCCAAACAATGGAGTGATACACTGAGTACAAGACAGGTGTCTGGGAATCACTCCCAGGAAGCACAGCATTTTTTTCATATTCACAGACAGATACACATTTCTCTTTTCCCAACTCCCCCCATAAAATGAATGCCTACTAAATATTTTTATGATAATAGACTTTAAATTCCATGTACCAGCCCTTAAGAAACTTAAAAACCTGGTGTCTAAATTATAAAACTGCTATTTGAAACAGTATCTAGGTTTCAGGTCAAAGGCTCTGCTTAAAACTATATCATTACCTCACTTTGTGTATCACAGGTAATCCTAGAAACAATATCTGGGCCAGATATTTGCATCAACTCAGGCTTTTTAGGTTTCAAGTATCAGAAAACCCAACAGAACCCATTTTAAGCAGACAAATTTATAGGTTCACATTACTGAAAAGACCAAGTATTACTGATTTCAGCCATGGCTTGATCCAAAGGGTTAAAAATATTCCAAATCACCCAATGTCTCTGCTTCACTTCCTGAGCTGGCTCTACTCTCCACAGGACCTCCTCTCAGGGTTGTGAAGCAGCTACAGCAGTTGTACATCAAGTCCTCCTAAAGTCAGGCAAGAGGCTTCCTCTTTCTCTGAAGTCCTAGCATAGGTCTCATTACACATCAGTGGTTTTGAGAGGGTCACCTATCCATTTTTGAACCAATGATGATGCCCCAAGGACTGTGATGCTTGATTGGCAGGTGTGAACCAGTAGTGGATATTCTGTAGGAATTGGTGGTGGAATCAACACACATAGAGGACTGTGGACTGAGGTGGCTCTCCAAAAGGTACCAAGTACTACTGCCAAAAGGAAGATACTGAACAACCAAAATGGCAAAAGTTCTCCCTAGTACACAGTGATCTCAAGGTTTATTTTGACCTAGAAACACCAGTTGCAAAACTAAAACCCAAACTGGGGCTTTTCATCTTTTTATGAACTTTACCTTAGATACTTTCCAAAATGAGAGACATTACGGTATCTTCTAAGACAATCAAGCAAAACAAGACCATTATCATAGCCTCTTTCATGCTTATTTTAATATTTAATTTTAAGCAATGAATCAAACAGTATGAAAAGGCCAAAAAATTTTAAAATAGTGAATTTCAAATGTGATTAAATAATTACAACAGATTTCATGAAGGATGGCTGGACACAGTTCTTTCAATTCTTGAGTAAGTTTGCTTTTTCTACCTACTTCCATCAGAAGTGTTCCATAATTCAATGTACAGTGACTAGGGTACATAGTGAACATTTTACTGAAAACCTGAAAAACATACCTAGCATAAATCTGAGGACTTAAAAAATCACATTGTTCATAAGCAAGTGAAAAAAATTATTCAGTATATACAAAGAAATCCTACAAATAAATAAGAAAAAGGCATCCAACAGATAATGGAGCATGGGGGCTGGGGTTGTGGTACAGTGGTGGAATGCTTGCCTTGCATGTGTGGGGCACTGGGTTCAATCCTCAGCACACATAAATAAATAAAATAAAGGTATTGTGTCCATCTACAACTAAAGAACTAAAAAAATTTTTTAAAAGAAAAGGGGTTACAAACCTGATCATACACTTCACAAAATAGGTTATTTAAATAATGTGTATGTGTGTGCGTAAACATGCACGATTTCATTAGTCATCAAGGAAATGCAAATTGCAACTACAACGTGATACCCCCATCCACCCACTAGAAAATAACAGACGTTGAAAAGTATATGCAGCAACCAGGATCCTCACCCAGTTACTATTAAAAGTGTAAATTGGTGCAATCTTTTGGAAAACTATTTGGCAGTAGCAATTAATTTGAACTTGGGTTTATCCTTTAACACAGAAATTTCGCTCTTTGATATACCCCCAAAAGATATGATGAAGAAAGTTCACTGAGACATTGGAAGCACAATTTGTAGAAGTCAGAAACCAAAAACTGCCAAAATGCCCATCACACAACAGAAAAGATCAATAAATGGAGGTAGAGTCACACAATCCAATACTTCTCAGCAGAATGAACTATCAACTTGAATGAGTCTCATGAAAGTAAAGTAAGATGAAAGAAGCCAGACCCACAAGGGTGCATGTGGTATTACTCCATTTATATGAAAGCTAAAAACAGGCTAAGTGAATCTACACTATTAGAAGGCATCATACCAGGTAACTGGGAGAGAAGGATGGTGACTGGAAGGAGCAGAGCAGGACTTAGTAACAGGCTGTTTCTTGTTGAGGGTGTTGGTTGCACCAGTGAGTTGAGTTGGTGTAAATTCAGGTCACTGGAACTTGTGTATATTTCTAGAGAAATACATATTCCATTTTCAAGGTTTCAAATAAAAAAGAAAGCAATGCAGACTTCAGACAGTTGTTTCCTTCCATTTCCAATTCTCTTGCTGTTTTATTAAGCTGCCTTTCAGTGTTAAAATACTTGCTTTGTTTTTACAAGTGGTGGGTGGTTGGTATGATTTCTCTGTAATAGTACTTTGAGAAGCACAATATAAATGTCAGTGTTAAGCATTTGGGGCTGTGCACGGTATATCTTTCTCATAAGATCACAGAGTTACAGCAGGGAACTTTTATTCAGCTTTATTTTTCTGCGCAACAGAGCATCCAAAAGCATTCACAATTTGCAGCTACAGATTATGCCACTGCTGCTTTTCATGAAGATGACAATTATTAGAGACCCTACATTAATTAAAGGATCAGATAAAGCCTCCATTGTTGGTCCAAAAATCTTGTTTGAAATAATGGAGAAAGTTTGAAATTTGCAGTTCTTTTTTTTTTTCTTAGATGAATGTTACTTCCGATTAATAGTCCATGTCTTGCAGATATAGAATAACTAATGGTTGTTTGGGGGCCCAAACCCCAGCTTCCTCCATTTGAGACCACAAATCTTTGACCCAACTAGGATTTTCCTTCTCTTATAAATATAAGTGTCATGCACCGGTATGGATAGAGACTGGACTGAAATTGACAGTGAACAATGTTTCGCCATATGCAGCACTCTGACGCAGAATAATGGATTTCATGGGCCATGCAAAGCCATAAAAGAAAAAATCTAAAAGAAATTTTCAAAAATTTTGAATGATGAGTTAATGGGTACAGATTTGTAAAAAGACAAAGCAGCAGAGGACATACATCAAGCCTTCGATTGTTTTAGTCTAAGGTCTCCTAGTAAATAGTGGGGAGCAGACTCAATTCAGTGCCCTCAGGTGTCAGGAAAACCAAAGTGACAATGCTTTCTAACCCACAATGTTGAAATCAATGATTGCTATCCTTTGGAAGTTGCTGTATTTTATCTTTGATGCTATGCTATGGTGACACCTAACTTCTAAAATAATTGTTATGGCATCATTTTCTGAGATTTCACAGAACCATAAGCTAACTTTTAAAATTGAATGAGACATTAAAGTTTGTCCAAAACCAATCATTTTCCAATTGTGTTCTGAAGACTCTCTTGTTTCACAAGTGGTTGGAAAAAAGACAAGAGAAAATACTTGGGAAATACTTGAGAAAATACTCTCCCAACACCAGTACAAATTAACAAGTAGAAATCCACTTTCCTGTTTTCATTAATGGATTTTCAAATGGGTTTTATTTGAAGACAGCATTTAACTGTTTAAAAACAAGAAATTATAAATATTTTAAAGTAGATAACTGAACTGGTCCAAATATGTTCAAAGCTGAAGAGTTTACAATCAAGGAAACTGATTTCCTCCTATCCCAGAGCTAGCCAGGGACAGGACTAAAATTGGACCTTTTGTTTTCTGATTCAGATTTGAATAGATTTTTCCAAACTATCATATGCCCATCCAAGAAAGCTCTGGAGTTTCAAAACACAGAGATTAGAAACTATTACATGCTTTTTTAAATTCAGCTTTTATAAATTCCTTTACCTTCAGGGGTAAAAGATCTCTTGATACAGAGATTGTCTGCATTTTAATAATGCAAAGCATGCCACATGAAATAATATAGATAATAGAATCAAGGACAAGTTATTAAGAATCCGCCTCCTGTTTATTCCAAAGTGCTATTTGCAAATGGAAAAGGAAATTACCAGCTAAAAACATTAAATTGCTTACGATCTGGAATCCTTCAACAGAGCTAAGCTGCCATGGAACTGACTAGCTGATTTTAAAACTAAAATGAGCCTTTTCAATATATCCTTTAGCATTTTTTAAAATATCAGGATGTTGGTTCAAAAATGCCTATATAATTAGACACCAGCTTTTATTTAATGACAGTTTATTTTCTAAAAAGAATCTACTGTAATTAATTTTTTACCCAATGTAGTAGCCAAAGGGTTAATTAAAGATAGAGCCCTCTATTTTTAGCAGTTACTATACCCAGGCTGTCATCCAATCTAAAAACAGCACTGCTTTTGCACCATTTTTAACCCTGCAAAGTGAAAACCCTGCCTTTCCTAATTAAGGATAAGCTTAAATAGCCCTTCCTCAGTCAAAACCATGGCAACCAGTACACAATACATCTTGCATCCAGCCTGGCAGTCCTTAAAATTCTTCAATCACAAGATGGGAAATCTGTTTTGTTTGGATGTAACTTAAGGGCAGATTTACATTATACAATGGTCAACCATCTATTTTGACAAATGAATTTATGATATGTAAGCTTTATAATTAGAAAGAGACAAAAGTAATTTTATTATTTATGTATTCACTGCCTTATTTCATAAAAAGATCTGTGGTACATCTTAGAACCCCAGAAAGGAGGGGTGCAGAAAATGAGAAGTATTTAGAGGTGGGTTCTCTGCAGTTATGACTGCCTACGCAGTTGGTTTGTCAGTCAGATTAAATGATAAAAATAAAATTAGATTCCGCACAGTGACACTGCCTCAGTAACTTTTTTTTCCTTTTTCAGTACTGGGGATTGAAACAAGGCTTGGAACATACTAGGTGAGCACTCTACCACTGAGCTACATCCCAGCCCCCAAGTAACATTATTAAATTGGGAAACATGAAGGAATTTTTATTTATTTGTCTTTTCTTTCAAATTGAAAACAGTTTTATGGGTTGTTTTCAGATTAGAAAGTCAAATATATATGCTCAGATAAATAATCCATGCATTTTAAAAGCATATAAAGAAGAAAGTAAAACTAAGCCTAAATCATCCAGAAACAACTATTAAAATTGTGGTGACTGTCATCCCAACGTCCCTCTGCACACAGGGCACATGCATGTGCTCCCAACGTTACATACCTGAGATTGTAATCTGCAAGATGTTTTGTGACCTGATTTTTCCAGTACACTCACTATGAAGAGCTTTCCATTTCAATCAATATAGATTTGTCACATATTGCCATAAATGCCATGGGTACACCATTTGTTTATTTTGAGTGTTTCCAGCATTTGGCTATTTTGAGTAACACTACAAAGATTAGTTTCCATGCATATTGTGGTACAATTTGTAAATTGCCTCCACAGGTTTAATTTCTAGATGTGAGACTGATAAGTCAAAGGGTATATATATTTAAATTGGGGGTCCATATCATCCAGATTTAATCCTAGAAAAACTGAGCCAATCTCTACAGCCACCAACAAGGCATAAGTATCCAGTTTCTCCACATCCTTACCAATATTCGTTATCTCAGTCTTCTTATCTTTTCCCATCTAATAGACAAGATGTCATTACATTTTGATAGTATCAGGTTTTCCCCATCAATTTATAACTCTAAGAAAAGGAAAAATATAATTAAATTCAATGAGATAGTTGGACCAAGATGATTTTAAAAGACTTCCAATTTTAACATTCTACAATTTTATAAAATGTACCTAATTCATTTCTCTGTTATGCATCTATTATTAGCTAGGTCTCAGGGGAAGAGAAGCTAGCCTTAAGCATTGAGTGTACGTGAAAATAACTCTCTGAGATAGTTGTTTTTATGCTCTTTTTATAGGAAAAATATGGAACTCAGAAGGGGTTAAATAAGCACAAACTCAGAGCAGGTGGATCTGACTAGAAAGTTGAGTTTTTCCCCATGCCATACTGGGTCTCAAGGGGGTTCTCGTTTTTCAGGAACATAGAGTCTACTCTGAAGCAGGGGTAGGAGTTTAAGGAAATACCATAGTCACGTTTAAAAAAAAAAGGTCAGTGGGCTGGGGATATAGCTCAGTTGGTAGAGTGCCTGCCTCTCGCAAGCACAAAGGTCCTGGGTTCAATCCCCAGCACCACAAAAAAAAAAAAAGTCAAGCACTTCTTCTGATTCTTGTGTTGGAGACTTCTTCCTCTACCAATCCCACCACCATGGCCATCTTGAGTCACCACCTCTGTATTGGATATGCTGCTTTACATATAATAGATGGTCAATATTGTAGGGTTCCTCCTGTCTGACTGGCTGAGAGGGAATTTCTCATTGTGCACAAAGCTGCCCCTCCTCACTGTACCACATAATAGTGGCCAGATAGTTGGAAAGCTCTTAGCCTCAGCATAGGACACCCGCTGATAGCCCCCTCCCCTACCAAGACTGACCAGGTGGAAACAGACTGAGTTCCAGAGACAGCAAGGGACTCAAGTGAGGCAAATGGTACATTTGAAGTTCTGCTTTTACCCTTCCGTATAATCTGATTCAATTGCCATTACATCTTTTGCCTTTGGCTTTTTTTCTCTAGCCCTTTGATGGAGTATCCTTAGATTTCATCAAGATTATTGGCTTTATTATCATCACTGTTACTGTTTTAATCAGCTTTTTCACTGCTGTGACCAAAGATCTGACAAGAACAATTTTAGAGGAGGAAAAGTTTATTTGGGAGCTCAGTTTCAGGGGTCTCAGTATATAGGCAGCTGGCTCCATTTCTCAGGGCTTACGGTGAGGCAGAACATCATGGTCCAAGAGTGTGGCAGAGAGAAGTGGCTCACATGATGATCAAAAAGCCAAGAGAGAGAAGAGAGAAGAGAGAAGAGAGAAGAGAGAGGAGAGAGGGAGAGAGAGAGAGAGAGAGAGAGAGAGAGAGAGAGAGAGAGAGAGACCGCTCCCCAGATACAAATATATAGCCCAAAGGCAGGCCCCCAATGACCCACCTTCTCCAACCACACCCTATCCACCTTCAGTTACCACTCAGTTAATCCCATCAGGGGACTAGTGCACTGATTAGGTTAAGGATCCATAACCCAATCATTTCTCCTCTGAACGTCCTTGCATTTTCTCACATATGAGCTTTTGGGGGACGCCTAAACCATAACAGTTACTAATCACTAACCATGGGTATCTTATCCACTCAGGATATCTTAACAAACTTCCATAGACTGTGTGGCTTGTAAATAACAAAAATTTCTTTCTCATAGTTCTGGAGGCTGGGATGTCCATGAACAAGGGGCTGGTGAGGGCCCACGCCCTGGTCAATAGACAGCCATCTTTCCCTGGGTTTTCACACTGCAGGGGATCTCCCTGGGGCCTCTTTTATAACTACCACTCCCGTTTATGAGGGCTCTGCCCTCATGCTCTTATCACTTCCTAAAGGCCCCACCTCCTAACTCCATCACTTTGGCAAATAGGACTTAATGTAAGAATTTTGAGAGGACAAAAACATTTAGAGTTGGTTACATTTTCTGTGGTTTGTGTTGCTTTAAAATGGCATTCTCAGCTGCTACTATTCTAGTTTAGTTACTGAGTTCCGAAAATTAACATACAATAGGAGAAAGAGCTTAGGACCAAGAAGTGACTGAACTCTGCTTGTATTTACATGTGGTCCAGTAGGTTCAATGTCAGTGACTAATACACATTCATGATGGCTAGGACCCAGGTTCTACATAACCACTCTTGAAAATGAATCATTTAATACATGTTTAATATTTCACATAGTTTAAAATAGCTTTTTACTTTGGTTTTATAAACATGACAAACTGCAGTTCCACAATGTTTTCTATGGATAAAATACCCTCAAACAGCAGCTGGGAAGATGCACACTTTTACTTCGAATATAAACCTCACTTGGTAAATAAACTCAGGCCTCATTTCCATGCAATGACTACATGTTCCAAAATATTGGTTTGGGTGAATGCCTTTGGGTTTTCCAGACTGTTCAATATAACAACCGTACAATGTGGCCTACCTCGTTGTAAGGTTAGCTTTTCTATGAAAGAGAATTGCTATCGTGAGAATTCTTGAGATACAATAGCAGCCCATAGATTTGCCCCTTTTTTTTCCTCCAAGTAAATGTGTTATTAATCAACGACAAAAGGTCTAACAAGATTCCACAGCACTCCTACTATAGAGCTCATAAAAGCAGGAAATGATGAAAGTTAAGTGTGTTCTGAGTTGATTTGGTTTAAGGAGATCACTTCCAAGAAACACTTAGGATCAGTACTTGTGGTATTGGAGAAGTGTCCTGATGGCCGGGGTTTATTGGAACCAGTGCATCTTTATTCTCCTTTATGTCCACTTATCCCTATGCGTTTGTTACCAGTAATTGCTCAAACAAAGAGAAAAGCGGATGACACAGTAGAGCATCAGGAAAGAGGTGAGAGTCTCTCTGGGTCCGGAGTTCTGTTTTTAGCTGTGATGATTTCTGGGGTGCAAGCCAAGGTTGTTCCTATAAATGACTTCAGGTTTAAGGATCCATGTGCATATACAACCAAACCCATCGCCTCTTCCTTCCATGCACATAGCTAGACTCTATTTCCCAACCACCCTTGAAGTTATAGCCAATGGCATGTGGATGGAATTGATGTGGGCCCCTCCAAGCCTGGCCCATATAAACCTCCATGGCTGATCCTCCTGGTTCTCACTTCTTCCATCCATCAACTAGCTGTCCATAACAAGTAGCCAGGAACTCAGTGTTTGAGTGGAGCCTCCATAAGCCAGATACTTGAATGACTGTGTGGAGTTGGCCCATGAGACTACCCCTGATGTTTGAGATTCACAAAAAGAAAGCAAACTTTGATGACATCAGCCCTTGCCATGTGGCGGGGAGGTGAGTAGGTGTGTTATAGCAGGTAGCCTGCTCTGACTCCTGTGGCATGCCATTGCCCTGGGGAGGAGGGAATGATGTCCCCACCCTGGCAACCTCTCTGAGGGCTTTGTCTTGTACCTTTCTCTCTGCTTCCTTCTAATAACTGACTCTGGACTAGGAAATGATGGGAAGAAAAATGTCGGGTTGTTACACACTAGGATGCCAATGTGACTCTGGAAAAGAGAACATGAAGGTGATGAGGAACCCACCTGCCTAAGAAGAGAAGCTGCCCCAACCAAAAGTGTTTATTGGTCATGTTCCCAAAGCAGCTAATCTTTTATGTGCCAAGGGGACGAAGGTAAAAGCTTCATCTCTATTTTGGAATTAAGAAAAAAACAAAAAAGGATACAGTTCTATCTCTCAACAAACTTACAAACCATTGGGGTGGGGGTCCACAGGATTGAAAAGATAATGTACCTTATCCATCCCAGAATCCAATTCCAGAGCATCACCTTCCATTTAATTGTCATTTCTCCTTAGTCTCATTCAATTTCCTTGTCTATCTTGTATTTGGTGACCTTGCCACTTTTGAAAATTACTGGTTTGTATGCTATCTCTCCGTTTGGATTTGTTTTGTGCTTTCTCCTGGTGAGGTGGAGGTTATAGACTTGGGAGAAGAATACTACAGAGGAGAATTATCCACAGCACATGGTGTCAGAAGGTACAAGATGTCAACATGCCCTACAACTGGTGATGCCAGCCTTGATCTCTTGGTTAAGCAGATCTGTAAGGTTTCTCTATTACAAAGTCACTTTCTCTTTCATTCATTACTCGAGCCAATAGAAGCAAATTGTCTTATGCATTCTTTGGTGAGATAATATGTTCAGGACTTTTGCTCTTTTTAAATTTTTTAAATTGTTCTAATTAGTTATACATGACAGTAAAGTGCATTTTGACCCATTATATACACATGGAGCACAACTTCTCATTCCTCTGGCTGAACATGGTGCAGAGTCACACTGGTAGTGTAATCATACATGTATATAGAGTAATAATGTCCATCTCATTCCACCATGCTTCCCACTCCTACACTCCCTCCCCTCTGCCCAGTCCAAAGTTCCTTCATTCTTCCCTACCCGCCCACCCCTGCCCCCTGCAACAATGGATTAGCATCTGCTTATCAGAGAAAACATTTGGCCTTTGGTTTGGGGGGGTTGGCTTATTTCAGTTAGCATGATATTCTCCAGCTCCATCCATTTATCTGCAAGTGGCATAATTTCATTTTTCTTTAAAGCTGATAATATTCCATTGTGTATATGTACATTTTCTTTATCCATTCATCTGTTGAAGGGCATCTAGGTTGGTTCCATTTTGGAGATTGTGAATTAAACTGCTATAAACATTGATGTGACTGTATCACAATATGCTGATTTTAAGTCCTTTCGGTATAAACTGAGGAGTGGAATAGCTTGGTCAAATGGTGGTTCCATTCCAAGTTTTCTGAGGAATTTCCACACTCTGAGGAGTGGAATAGCTCTGTCAAATGGTGGTTCCATTCTAGGTTTTCTTAGGAATTTCCCTACTGCTTCCAAAGTGGTTGCACCAATTTGTAATCCCACCAGCAATGTATGAGTGTACCTTTCCCCTTACATCCTCGCCAACACTTATTGTTGCTTGTATTCTTGATGATTGCCATTCTGACTGGAGTGAGATGAAATCTTACAGCAGTTTTGATTTGCATTTCTCTAATTACTAGAGATGATGAACATTTTTTCATATTTTGTTGACCAATTGTATTTCTTCTGTGAAGTGTCTGTTCAGTTCCTTAGCCCATTTATTGATTGGGTTATTTGTGTTTTGTTTTGGTTTTTTTGTTTTGTTTTGTTTTGTTTTGTTTTGTTTTGTTTTGTTTTGTTTTGTTTTGTTTTGTTTTGTTTGCAGTGCTGGGGATTGAACCCAGAGCCTTGTGCTTTGCAAGGCAAGCACTCTACCAACTGAGCTATATCCCCAGCCCTTTATTTGCGGTTTTTGGCATTAAGTTTCTGAGTTCTTTATATATCCAGGAGAGTAGTGCTCTATCTGAGGTACATGTGGTGAAGATTTTCTCCCATTCTGTAGGCTCTCTCTTCACATTACTAATTGTTTCCTTTGCTGAGAAGCTTTTTAGTTTGAATCCATCCCATTGATTGATTCTTGATTTTACTTCTTGTGCTTTAGGAGTCTTGTTAAGGAAGTCAGGTCCTAAGCCAACATGATGAAGATTTGGGCCTACTTTTTCTTCTATTAGGTGCAGGTTCCCTATTATAGTGCTTAATCCTTTGATCCATTCTGAGCTAATTTAGGTGCAGGGTGAGAGATAAAGGTTTAATTTCATTTTGCTACATATGGATTTTCAGTTTTCCCAGCACCACTTGTTGAAGAGGCTATCTTTTCTTCAATGTTCGTTTTTGGTGCCTTTGTCTAGTATGAGATAACTGGATTTATGTGGGTTTGTCCCTGGGTCTTCTCTTCTGTAGCATTGGTCTACATGTCTATTTTGGTGCCAATACCGTGCCATTTTTGTTACTATTGCTCTGTAGTATAGTAAGTTCTGGAATTGTGATGCCTTCTGCTTCACTTTTCTTGCTAAGGATTGCTTTGGCTATTTTTGGGTCTCTTGTTTTTCCAAATGAATTTCATGATTACTTTTTCTAGTTCTATGAAGAATGTCATTGGTGTTTTAATAAGAATTGCATTAAATCTGTATATACTCTTGGTAGTATAGCCATTTTGATTATTAATTCTGCCTATCCAAGAGCATGGGAGGTCTTTCCATCTTCTATTCTTCAATTTCTTTCTTTAGTGTTCTGTAGTTTCATTATAGAGGTCTTTCACCTCTTTTGTTAGATTGATTCCCAAGTTTGTTTTTGTTTTTTTTGAGGCTATTGCGAATGGCATAGTTTTCCTAATTTCTCTTGCAGTGGATTCATCACTGATGTATAGGAATGCATTTGATTTATGTGTATTGATTTTATATCCTGCTACTTTGCTGAATTCATTAATTAGTTTTAGAAGATTTCTGGTGGAATTTTTTGGATCTTCTGAGTACAGAATCATGTTGTTGGCAAATAGTGATAGTCTGAGTTCTTCTTTCCCTATTCGTATCCCTTTAATTTCTTTCATCTAGTTGCTCTGGCTAAAGTTTCAAAGACTATGTTAAATAGAAGTGGTGAAAGAGAGCATCTCTATCTTGTTCCAGATTTAGAGGGAATGCTTTCAATTTTTCTCCATTTAGAATGATGTTGACCTTAGGCTTAGCATAGATAGCTTTCACAGTGTTGAGGTATGTTCCTCCTATCCCTAGTTTTTTCAGTGTTTTCATCATGAAGAGGTGCTGTATTTTGTCAAATGCTTTTTCTCCATCTATTGAGATGATCATATGATTCTTTCCTTTAAGTCTATTAATATGATAAATTACATTTATTGATTTCTGTATGTCAAACCCATCTTGCATCCCTGGAATGAACCGCACTTGATCATGGTGCACTATTTAACATATTTTTGTATGTGATTTGCCAGAATTTTATTGAGAATTTTGCATCAGGGATATTGGTTTGAAGTTTTCCTTCCTTGATGTGTCTTTGTCTGATTTTGGTATCAGGGTGATATTAGCCTTATAGAATGAGTTTGGAAGTGTTCCCTCCTTTTCTGTTTCATGGAATAATATGAGGAGTATTGGTGTTAATTCTCCTTTGAAGCTCTTATAAAATTCAGCTGAGAATCCATCCAGTCCTGGGCTTTTCTTTGTTGATAGGCTTTTGATGGCATCTTCTATTTCATTGCTTGAAATTGACCTATTTAAATTGTGTTTGTCCTCCTGATTCATTTTGGGTAGTTTATATGTCTCTAGAAATTTGCTAATATGTTTGAGATTTTCTATTTTATTGGAATATAAATGTTCAAAATAGTTTCTAATTATCTTCTGTATTTCAGTAGTATCCATTGTGATATTTCCTTTTTCATTACAAATTTTAGTAATGTGAGTTTTCTCTCTCTCTTTGTTAGTGTAGATAAGGGTTTAACAATTTTATTTATTTTTTCAAAGAACCAGCTTTTTGTTTCATCAGTGTTTTGAATTGCTTCTTTTGTTTCAATGTCATTGACTTCAGCCCTTCTTACTGCTTTTGGTGTTGATTTTTTCTTCTTTTTCTAGGGTTGTGAGATGTAATGTTAGGTCATTTATTTGTTGACTTTCTATTCTCTTAATGAGCTCAATGCAATGAACTTTCCTATTAGCACTGCCTTCATAGTGTCCCAGAAATTTTTCATATGTTGTAGCAGTGTTTTAATTTACCTCTAAGTATTTTTTAATTTCCTCCCTGATTTCTTCTGCTATCCATTCATCACTCAATAGCATGTTCTTGGTCTCCAGGTGTGGGAGTAGATTCTATTTTTTATTTTATCATTGATTTCTAGTTTCATTCCATTAAAATCTGATAAAATGCAGGGTAGTATTTCTATTTTTTGTATTTGCTAAGAGTTGCTTTGTGGCATGACATATGGTCTATTTTAGAGAAGGATCCAAGTGCTGCTGAGAAGACAGTGTATTTTCATGTTGATGGATGGATGAAATATTCTATATATGTCCATTAAGTCTAAATTATTGATTGTATTATTTAGTTCTAGAGTTTCTTTGTTTAATTTTTGTTTGGAAGATCTATCCAGTGGTGAGAGAGCTATGTTAAAGTCACCTAGTATTACTGTGTTGTGCTCTATTTGATTCTTGAAATTGAGAAGGGTTTGTTTGATGTACATAGATGCTCTGTTGTTTGGGGCATAAATATTTACAATTGGTATATCCTGTTGATGTATGATTCCTGTAAGTAGTGTGAAATGTCCTTCTTTGTCCCTTCCAACTGACTTTGGCTTGAGGTCCACTTTATCTGATATGAGGATGGAAATCACTGCTTGTTTATGGAGGCCATGTGAGTGATATGCTTTTTCCCATCCTTTGCCTTCAGTTTGTGGATGTCTCTGCCTATGAAATGAGTCTCTTGGAGACAGTATATTGTTGGGTTTTGTTTTTAAATCCAATCTGCCAGTCTATGTATTTTGATAATGAATTCAGGCCATTAACATTCAGGGTTATTATTGATACATGATTTGTATTCCCAGTCATTTTGGTTTATTTTTGGTTCTTAATTTGACTTAGTTTCTCCTTTGATTGACTTTTCCTTTTGTGTAGTTCCTCCCTTTACTTGCTTTTTTTTTTTTTTTCATTTCCTCCTCATGGAATATTTTGCTGAGAAGGTTCTATAGTGCAGGCTTTCTAGTTCTGAATTCTTTTAACTTTTGTTTATCATGGAAGGTTCTTATTTCATCTTCAAATCTGAAACTTAGTTTGCTGGGTATAAAATTCTCAGTTGGCATCCATTTTCTTTCATAGTTTGATAAATGTTATTCCAGGACCTCCTGGCATTGATGGTCTGGGTTGGGAAATCAGCTGAGATCTGAGTTGGTTTCCTCCTATATGTAATTTGATTTTTTTTCTCTTACAACCTATAAAATTCTATATTCTGTATATTAGTCATTCTCATTATAATTGGTGTGGGTCTGTTGTAATTTTATACATTTGGAGTCCTGTAAACCTCTTGTAGTTGATTTTCCATTTCATTTTTTAGATTTGGGAAGTTTTCTGATGTCATTGAAAAGACTGTGCATTACTTTGGTTTGTATCTCCATACCTTTGTCTATTCTGATAAATCTTAAATTTGGTCTTTTCATGTTATCTCATAATTCTTGGAAGTTCTGTTCATGGTTTCTTACCCTCTTCTCTGTGCAGTTGACTTTATTTTCAAAAGTATATACTTTGTCTTCATTGCCTGAGGTTCTGTCTTCCAAGTGGTCTCGTCTGTTGGTGGTACTTTTCCTTGAATTTTTAATTTGGTTTACTGTTTCCTTCATTTCAAGGATTTCTGCTTGATTCCTTCTTATAATCTCAACCTCTTCATTGAAGTGATCTCTCACTTTCTGTATTTTCTCAATGATACCATCCTTTATTTCAAAGATCAGTCTATGTACCTTTAAACTCCTTCTCTGACATTTCTTCTGTATGGAAATGTCATACAGAAGACATTTCATGTCTCATATGTATGGATTCTATTATTGGAACATCTTGGTTTGTTTGAGGTGCTTTGTTCCCTTGTTTTTTCCTGTTGTTTGTGCGTCTTCCCATCTAGTGGTATGGATCTGAGGCAATACAGATTGTACCCTGCAGTCTTATAGTGTTGCCTGAAGGCTTCCACTACCTCACCTTTAAGGGGAAGATCAGTATTAACAGCACCCAATGCAAACAATATACAGCCTTAAATCAAAAAGCTCCTACAGTCATCTACAGTTTTGTCCCAATAAATAGAAATGAGGTGTTCAATTATTGTCTACAATACAAACAGTTAGGTTTGCTGAAAGCATTTACTGTTTCAGATGGTGGGCAAAGAGGGAAGAGAAGTAGTGTAGGATATGATGTTTATGAGGGACAAGGAGAGAAGATGTAGTTAAAAATTTTTAGTAAGAGTGAAGGAGGAATTAATAGAGGTTGGCTGTTAGTATGAGAGAAGTGAGAAAGAGAATCCAGGGAGAAAGGGAAAAATATATACAGATTTTTTAAAAAAGTAAAAATATAAGAATGCACAACAAAACTGTCATATACTATTCAGACTTCCCATTCCTCAATAAATTGATACATGAAAAATATTTGGATTCAAAGATGATAGAGATGTAAGAGAGAGGGGGAAAAACAGGAAAGGAAAGTCTCAATGGAAAATTGAACCATCGATACCATTAATTTTCAAAAATTTTCTCAGGGGACTGGGGTTGTAGCTCAGTGGTAGAGTGCTTATCTAGTATGTGTGAGGCACTGGGTTCAATTCTCAGCACCACATATAAATAAAGGAATAAAATAAAGATCTATCAACATCTAAAAGAATATTTTTTAAAAAATACATTTTAAAAAAACAAAAAAACAAAAATTTTCTCAGCTTCCCTTCTCCACTGATAGGTGGGGTTGTCTGAAGTTTGATGATACCTCCAGTCCAGTAGCTGCCAGACCAGTTGGCTGGGCAAACTGATAGCAAGATGCCCTCATACTCTTTTCCAGTCTTCCCACCCATTGTAGCCAGCCCCTTCCATCCCCATGCACTTCAGGACTCACTGTGCTGGAGAGAGCCCAGTTTTCTCCAGTTTCTCCCACGTGTGCTCCCTCAAGGAAATGTCCCAAGTCTCTGGTTTTCCACAGGCCTGCCAGGCCCATGCAGACCCATGCAGACCCAGCTGCAATCTGATGGATCTGAGCTTCAGATTCCCCAGGCTCTGCCTTGCTACAGTCCCAAGATCTCGATGCCATTTCAACTTGCAGAGGGATCACCAGGGATGTGCTCACACAAAGGAGCAACCCTGCAAAGAGGCAACCAGATGGTAGCCACTAGCACACCCAGCAGAAAGACCTCAGGTACAACCAGACCTGCAGGTACCCCAATATATCTCCAGGCCCTGACCTGTGTCCCCAGGTTGAGGTGGCTGCTCCCCAAGATGGCAGTGGTGGTGGCAGAAAACCTGAAGATCCCTTGGCCCTGGACTCCCAGGCCCTGGTCAGTGTCCCAAGATGGCGGCAGTCATGTGTAACCAAACCTACAGGTACCCTAACAATGCACTTCCAGGCAGCAGTGGGCAGCAGGCAATGGGCAGATGAAAGGTAGGCAAACAGGCAAACAGTGGGCAATCAGTAGCGATCAACAAGTGATTTTGATGTTGGGTTTTCAGGCCCTGGCCAGTGTCCCAAGACAGAGGCTGTCACTTGAGGATGACTATGGCAGTAGCTGCAGAGCCCCAAGATGGAGGCAACCACTGAGGCAGCAGGTACAGGTGGCTCAGTGATGGTGTTCAATCTCCAGTACTAAAAAAAAAAAAAAATTTGATCAGCTTTCAGCAGAGGATGCATCCAGAGCCCCAGTTGTATGGAGTTATGGTTATACTGAAGTTTCAGACACACAACTTGTGTGTCACAGCCCTGTCTGAGAATGATTTCTGTGACAACCAAGAGGTCCTGTTTGGTATTATTGATGGAGACCACAGCCTAGAGATGCCCTACCCTCTCCAGCGTACTACGAGTAACATTTTGGTTGAAGAGCTGCAGAAAACAAAAAGATGAAGAATAATTTGTGGTCAATATGTTGTTATGCAGAGGAAACTTGGAACTGCAGGGCAGAAACTGGAAGGTGCTGTCCTTTGTCATATCAAGCATGGCCCAGTGGATCCAGGATTCTTCGCTTTGACTTCTGCTAATGTGGGCAAGTGCCAAACAGTTCTCCCGGGAGGGAGGTGCCAGGAGTCAATATCTTTCAAGAGTTTTCTAGAAGATTCTTTTTTAAAAAAATTTTTTATTAGTTGTTGATGAACCTTTATTTATCTATCTTTATGCAGTGCTGAGAATTGAACCCAGTGCCTCACACATGCTAGGCAAGTGCCCTAACTCTGAGCCACAATCCCAGTCCCTAGAAGATTCTTAATAAGTTCCAATTTAGCCACCAACCCCTTCAAATCATGAGTTTCCATGAGTGCAAAGTGTGACCTGGGGATGTGCTGGAGTATGTCTGTCACTGAAAGCCAAAGTACCTAGGCAGCAAATACAGCTGGTAACAATACCTGTGACTTCACATCTCCTGTCCTCATCTGTTCACGGCAACTGCCCACTCCTTCAGGCTGTTGTGATCTCTGGTTTAGACTGAAACCAACTTAAAAGAAACCAACTTCTTAAAGTTATAATACAAAATACCCCACTCCAATGCCCCCTCCAAGGAGCTACCAAATAAATAATGCACTTCATCACTCTGAAACTCTTCATTTTTAATAAATGATGGTGTTAACAATGTAGGCATTTGAACACAACTCAAGACCCTGAATAATTTTCTAAGAACAACATATCAGTGAAATCACTAACACCAAATCTGCCATCTTCCATAGAGCAGCTTGATAGCATCAGTTCTAAAATAATTCAAAAGTTTTAGATTTTTGGCCTTTGTCAGACCCTAGGAAAAGTCTGTCCTTAAAAACTACTAGTTTTTCATAGAAATAAAGTGCTGGAAGCAACATTCATTGGAACTTAAATTTTTTATGTTAAAGGTTAGGAAGCTGGGTTTCCGAGATGTGTCTTAATCAAGTTCACACAACTAATTAAGACCATCAAAGTCCCAGGAGTCTAACATGACAATTCTTCATTCTGCAATATTTCCACAAAATCCCCAAATCTAATTTAGCATTGCTAGAATAATTATTCTGAATAATTCCAAGAGCAGAGAATACGGTGGAGAAAAGGCAACCTCTAAAAAAACTGAATATTGGTTTGATATTGCACATCATCTATCAAATGGCTCCTATCTATGACAATACAGAGTATGAGTAAAAATATTGTTACATTTTTAGTCCAATCCAAGTAAGCATTCTGCATTGATTGACTAATTCAAGTGGTCAATATAATTTCTAGGGAAATTCACTTCCATAGTCTAGATTGAACACTACAAAAGCCTGCCTATGGTTGGCTAGGATTATGTGAATAATGAAAAACCCAAAACTCTGAGTAATGAAAAACCCAAACATTTACTTATTTCTCTTATGAAACTTTGAAGAGAGTAGAGTGTCTAGATTGGTGTGAAACTCCATGGTGTAAGGGACTTGAGCTCCCTTTAGCTTGTTATGGTGCTCAGCATTGCCTCCATTGCCAAGGCCACTTCATGGGGTAAGATTGTTGCTCCAAGTCCTGCCATCACCACCAAATTAGAGTCAGCAGGATGAAGGAGAGGAAAGAGGAAAAAGGGTCCTACACCACTGTATTAGTTTCCTAGGGCTGCTGTAACAAATTACCACAAACTAGATGGTTTTATTTTTTTTAATTTATTTAATTTTGATTCATTGAACACAAATGGAGTACAGCTATTGTTTCTCTGGTTGTACACAAAGTAGAGTCACACCATCTGTGCATTTATACATGTTCACAGGGCAATGATATCTGTCATATTCTGCTATTATTCTTACCCCCCCTACCCTGACCCCACCCCTCCTTTCCTCTATGCTATCTACCCTTCCTCCATTCTTGCCACCCTTCCACCCCACATTATGCATCATCATTCACTTAGAAAGACCATTTGACCTTTGGATTTTGGGGATTGGCTAATCTCACTTAACAAAACAGTCTCCAACATCATCCATTTACCTACAAATGCCATAATTTTATTCTTCTTTATGGCTGAGTAATATTCCATTGTGTATATATACCACAGTTTCTTTATCCATTTATCTATTGAAGGGCTTCTAGGTTGGTTCCACAATTTAGCTACTGTGAATTGAGCAGCTATGAACATTGATGTGGCTGCATCACTGCAGTAATCTGATTTTAAGTCCTTTGGGTATAGGCCAAGGAGTGGGATAGCTGGGTCAAATGGTGGATCCATTCCAAGTTTTCTAAGGAATCTCCACACTGCTTTCCAGAGTGGCTGCACCAACTTGCACACCCACCAGCAATGTATGAGTGTACCCTTTTCCCCACATCCTCTCCAACACCTGTTGTTGCCTGTATTCTTAATAAAAGACATTCTAATTGGGGTAAGATGAAATCTTAAGGTGGTTTTGATTTGCATTTCTCTTATAACGAGCGATGTTGAACATTTTTTCATAAATCTGTTGATTGCTTGTAGATCTTCCTCTGTAAAGTGTCTGTTCACTTCCTTGGCCCATTTATTGATTGGGTTATTAGTATTCTTGGGGTAAAGATTTTTGAGTACTTTGTAGATTCTGGAGATTAGTGCTCTATCTGAAGTGTGTGTGGCAAAGATTTTCTCCCACTCTGAAGGCTCTCTTTTCACATTGCTGATTGTTTCCTTTGCTGAGAAAAAGCTTTTTAGTTTGACTCTATCCCAATCATTGATTCCTGTTTTTATTTCTTGCGTCTTGGGAGTCATGTTAAGGAAATCTGATCCTAGGCCAACACGATGAAGATTTGGACCTATTTTCTCTTCTATTAGGTGCAGGGTCTCTGGTCTAATTCCTAGGTCCTTGATCCATTTTGAGTTGAGTTTTGTACAGGGTGAGAGATATGGGTTTAGTTTCATTTTGCTGCGTATGGATTTCCAGTTTTCCCAGCACCATTTGTTGAAGAGGCTATTTTTTCTCCATTGTATGTTTTTGGCTCCTTTGTGAAGTATGAGATACCTGTATTTATGTGGATTTGTCTGTGTATCCTCTATTCTGTACCATTGGTCTACCTGTCTATTTTGGTGCCAATACCATGCTGTTTTTGTTACTATTGCTCTGTAATATAGTTGAAGGTCTGGAATTGTGATACCCCCTGCTTTGCTCTTCTTGCTAAGAATTGCTTTAGCTATTCTGGGTCTCTTATTCCTCCAAATGAATTTCATGATTGCTTGTTCTATTTCTATGAGGTCCATCATTGGAATTTTAATTGGAATTGCATTGAATTTGTATAGCACTTTTGGTAGTATGGCCATTTTGACAATATTAGTTCTGCCTATCCAAGAACATGGGAGATCTTTCCATCTTTTCAGATTCTCTTTAATTTCTTTCTTTAGTGTTCTGTAGTTCTCATTGTAGAGGCCTTTCACTTCTTTTGTTAGATTGATTCCCAAGTATTTTATTTTATTTTATTTTATTTTTGAGGCTATTGTGAATGGTATAGTTTTCCTAATTTCTCTCTCAGAGGATGCATCACTTATGAATAAAAATGCATTAGATTTATGAGCATTAATTTTATATCCTGCTACTTTACTGAATTCATTTATGAGTTCCAGAAGGAGAGTTTATCAATTTTTTTTATTTTTTTAAAGAACCAACTTTTTGTTTTGTCAATTTTTTGAATTGTTTCTTTCGTTTCAATTTCATTGATTTCAGCTCTGATTTTAATTATTTCCTGTCATCTACTGCTTTTGGTGATGATCTATTCCTCTTTTTCTAGGGCTTTGAGCTGTATGTGAGGTCATTGATTTGTTGACTTTTCATTCTTTTATTGAAAGCACTCCATGCAATGAATTTTCCTCTTAGCACTGCTTTCATAGTATCCCAGAGATTTTGATATGTTGTATCTTTGTTCTTGTTGACCTCTAAGAATTTTTTTATTTCCCCCTAATGTCTTCTGTTATCCATACATCATTCAATACCATACTATTTAATCTCCAGGTGTTGGAGTAGTTTCTATTTTTAACTTTATCATTGATATCTAATTTCATTCCATTATGATCTGATAGAATACAGGGTAGTATCTCTATGTTTTTGTATTTGCTAAGAGTAGCTTTGTGGCATATAACATATGGTCTATTTTAGAGAAGGAGCCATGAGCTGCTGAGAAGAAAGTGTATTCACTTTTTGATGGATGGAATATTCTATATATGTCTGTTAAGTCTAAATTAGTGATTGTGTCATTGAGTTCTATGGTTTCTTTGTTAAATTTTTGCTTGGAAGATCTGTCCAATGGTGAGAGAGGAGTGTTAAAGTCCCCCAGTATTATTGTGTTTTGGTCTATTTGGTTCCTGAAATTAAGAAGGATCTGATTGACGTACATGGATACACCATTGTTTGGTGCATATTTATGATTGTTATGTCTTGCTGATTTATGCTTCCTTTAAGCAGTATGAAATGTCCTTCTTTATCCCTTCTGACTAACTTTGGCTTGAAGTCTGCTTTATCTGAAATGAGGATGGAAACCCCTGCTTTTTTACTCAGTCCACATGCATGGTATGTTTTTTCCCATCCTTTCATCCTTAGTCTGTGAGCATGTTTTGTCTATGAGATGAGTCTCTTGAAGGCAGCATATTGTTGGGTCTTTCTTTTTAATCCAGTC
Source organism: Glaucomys volans (assembly GCA_020662805.1). Lineage (NCBI taxonomy): Eukaryota > Metazoa > Chordata > Mammalia > Rodentia > Sciuridae > Glaucomys > Glaucomys volans. Next base: position 253,305 of record JAJEJO010005651.1, on the reverse strand, counting down.
TGCCAGTCTATGTCTTTTGATTGATGAGTTTAGGCCATTTACATTCAGGGTTATTATTGGGATATGACTTGTATTTCCTGTCACGTTAGCTTTTTGGGGGCTTTTAACTTAACTTTGTTTCTCCTTTGATTGGCTATTTCTTTAGGGTAATTCCTCCCCATGTTGACTAGCATTGTTATTTTTCATTTCTTCCTCTTGGAATATTTTGCTGAGAATGTTCTGTAGGGCAGGCTTTCTATTTGTGAATTCTTTATGCTTTTATTTATCATGAAAGGATTTTATTTCATCATCAAATCTGAAGGTAAGTTTTGCTGGGTATAAGATTCTTGGTTGGCATCCGTTTTCTTTCAGAGCCTGAAATGTGTTGTTCCAGGCCCTTCTTGCTTTTAGGGTCTGGGCTGAGAAATCTGCTGATATCCGTATTGGTTTCCCCCTGTAGGTAATCTGATGCTTTTCTCTCGCAGCCTTTAAAATTCTATCTTCATTTTGTATGTTAGGTATTTTCATTATAATGTGCCTTGGTGTGGATCTGTTGTAATTCTGTGCTTTTGGTGTCCTGTAAGCCTCTTGTAATTGATTTTCCATCTCATTTGTCATATTTGGGAAATTTTTTGATATTATTTCATTGAATAGATTATTCATTCCCTTGGTTTGTATCTCTGTGCCTTCCTCAATCCCAATAACTCTTAAATTTGGTCTTTTCATGATGTCCCGTATTTCTTGAAGATTCTGTTTATGATTCCTAACCATCTTCTCTGTTTGTTCGACTTTGTTTTCAAGATTAAATATTTTGTCTTCATTGTCTGAGGTTCTGTCTTCCAAGTTATCTATTCTGTTAATTCTGCTTTCTGTTGAGTTTTTAACTTGGTTTATCATTTCCTTCCTTTCCTTGTTTCCTTCAAGGATTTCTGTTTGTTTTGTCTTTTCAGAATTTCTATCTCTTTATTGAAATGATTTTTTGCTTCCTGCAATTGCTCTGTTAGCTGATTATTCATAGCCTCTCATCACATCATTCTCTTCTCAGATCATTTTAATTATGAACATTCTGAACTCCCTTTCTGTCATTCCTTCTACCATGCTGTCTTTGGGTTCTCTTGATATATCATCTAGGTTTGTTTGGGACACTTTCTTCCTGTGTTTTCTCATGTTGCTTCTGTATCTTCCCCTCTAGTAGTGCGAATCAGAGGGATTGCAGTTTTCCTGTAAAGACTTATAGTGTCCCTGCAGATTTCCAATACCTCACCTTGAAGAGATTATTATTAGCAGTACCCCATAAAAACAATATGTATCCTTAAACCATATAGAACCAATTTAGATATTAACTGCATTATAATATACAGAAATAAGTTCAAATTATCTACTGCATAATTGATAGGTTTGCAATAAGGACCACAATTTCAAATAGCGGAAAAAGAAAATGCTGAGGGGTTTAGAATATAACGTTAATGAGATAGGAAGTGAGTGTATAGAGTTACTATGTCATAGGAATAGTGAGAGCGGAATTAAAGGAAATAAGTTTTTAGCATGATAGAAGAGAATGAGTCTCCAAGGACACTGCTATATTGGAGGGTGATAGAATGATAAGGATATTAATAAAAAAGAAGTAGGAATGTAGTGAGTATATTAGGAATAATTGTAATATTACTATTTAGACAAAAGAAAAAGAGAAAGAAAGTTCTGCAGTAAAATTGTATTGTACTATTCAAACCTCCTATTGTTCAGTACTCTGATGCCTGTCAGGCACTTGGTAATGCTGTGTCCCAAGAAGGGTGCTGTCCCACTGCCTCCAGGGTTAATCAATGTTTGTGGGCAAAGGTAACCTGTTGTTGTTAGATGGTCAGCAACAGCATGGGTGCCGGCCTGAGACTAGACCAGGAACAGGGTGCAGGCCTGGGTTTGGAGCTGGATATGGCGGCCCAATGGCTTGGTGGGTATATGTTCACAGCTGGGGCTGCCCAGGGGTCAGGCCTGAAGCTGGCCCAGCGATGGTGAGGTGATTTCGGAGCAGCAGCTGGGGTCTCACGCTCCCAGCTAGCTGCTGCCCAGTGTCAGGCCCAAGCCCAGGCCTGAACCTGGCCAGGCAGTGTTGGTTCCGGAGTGGCTGCTGGGGTCCTGCGCTCACTGGCTGACTGGTGTCCGAGCCCAAGCCTGAGCCCGGCCTGGCAATGGTGACTCCGGAGCGGCTGCTGGGGTCCCGAGCTCCTGGCTGGTAGCTGCCCGCTCCCGGGCCTCATCATGGCCCAGCGGAGTTGGTTCCAGAGTGGCGACTGGGGACCTCTTAGATGTAATTTGAATATAAAATCTCATTGAGAGCAATATTCCTGCTGTTTGAATCCCGAGCAAGTAGGAATCCACGGAGCAAGTAGGAATGCAGCCTTCCTCTAGCCCACCATCTTGAATCTCCAAACTAGATGGTTTTAAACAACACAAGTGTATTCTTTTACAATTCTGGAAAGTCTGAAATCAGTATTTCTGGACTTCAGACTTAAACTTTTTTCCTTTTTTAAATTGATACAGTATAATTATACATAATAGTGGGATTAATTGTGACATATTTGTATATGCATATAACAATTTGATCAACGTCATTCCCCAGTGTCTCCCTTTTTCCTGCTTCTCCTCCCTCCCACTGATTCCTTTGCTCTACTTTATTGGTCTCCCTTCTGTTTTTATTATATTTAATTAACACCTTATGACTATATACAGAAGTGGGATTCGTTGTGGTTTATTTGCGCATGGATGGAGCACAATTCAATTGATTTCATTCCCCTTTGTTTCCCCACGCCCTCTCCTCCCCTCCCTCTCAATTCTCTGTTGGTCTCTCTTCTACCTTCGTGCGATCCCTTTTTCATTCCTTTTTTCCCATCTCTTTATCTTCCACATATGAAAGAATACATTCAACTTTTGACTTTCTGAGTCTGGCTTTTTTCACTTAGCATGAAGTTCTCCAGTTTCATCCGTTTACCAGCGAAAGACATTCAACAAATGATATTCTTTTTATGGCTGAGTAAAACTCCATTGTGTGTATATACCACCTTTTATTTATCCAGTCATCTGTCTACAGACACCTGGGCTGATTCCATAACGTGGCTATTATAAATTGTGTTGCTATAAACACTGGTGTGCATGTATCACTATGGTATGCTGACTTCATTTCTTTTGCATAAAGCCAAAGAGCAGGATAGCTGTGTTATGTGGTGGCCCCATTCCTAGTCTTTTGGAGAATCTCCATACTGCTTTCCAAAGTGGTTGTACTAATTTTCAGTCTTACCAACAATACATACATGTACCTTTTTCTTCCACATCCTTACCAGTATTTATGGGGTTTTGGTATTGTTGTTGTTTTGGTTTCATTTGGTTTGGATTCTGAAGGTTGAACCAGAGGTGCTTTACCACTGAGCCACATCCCCAGCCCTTTTTATTTTTATTTTGAGACAGGCTCTTGCTAAGTTGCTTAGGGCCTCACTAAATTTCTGAGGCTGGACTCAAACTTGCAATCCTCCTGCCTCAAACTTCCAAGTCACTGTGATTACAGGCATGCGCCACCCCACCCAGCTTGCTTTTTGTATTCTTGATGATTGCCATTCTAACTAGACTGAGATGAACTCTCAGGATAGTTTTGATTTGCATTTCCCCTGATTGCTAAAGATGTTAAACTTTTTTTCATGTATTTATTGGCCATTTATATTTCTTCTTCAGAGAAATGTCTGTTTAGTTCATCTGCCTGTTCATTGATTGGGTCATTTGTTTTTCTGGAGCTAAGTTTTTTTAGTTTGCTATATATTCTGGATATTAATCCCCTGTCATAAGAGTAGCTGACAAGAATTTGCCCCCATTCTGAAAAAGGCACACTTGTACATTGCTGGTGGAGTTGCAAATTGGTGCAGCCACTCTGGAAAGCAGTATGGAGATTCCTCAAAAAACTTGGAATGGAACCACCACTTGACCCAGCTCTCCCACTCCTCGGTTTATACCCAAAGGTCTTAAAATCAGCAAAGTATAGGGATGCAGCCACATCTATGTTCATAGCTGCTCAATTCACAACAGCTAGATTGTGGAACCAACCTAGATGCCCTTCAATTGAAGAATGGATAAAGAAACTATAGTATATATACACAAGGGAATAAAAAAGCCATAAAAAAGAATAAAAGTATGGCATTTGCTGATAAATGGGTGGAGTTGGAGAATATCATGCTAAGTGAAATGAGCCAAGCCCAAAAAACCAAAGGCCAAATGTTTTCTCTGATCAATAGATGCTGATACATAAGTGGTGGGGGGGAGTTATGGGGGGATAAGAAAAGAATGGAGGAAGTATGGATGTTGTAGAGGAAAATGGGATGGGAGGGGGTGAGGGAAGGAAAGATAGTAGACTGAGATAGACAGTATTAGCCTATGTATGTGTAAGATTATATGAATCGAGTGAATCTACATTGTGAAAAAAAGATACATTCCCTGCTGTATAATTATATCAAAATGGGCTCTACTGTCATGTATAATTAAAAAGAACCAATTTTAAAAAAAGAATTTTCCCCCACTCTGTAGGCTTTCTTCAAACTTTTGTTTCCTTTTCTGTGCAGAAGATGTTTTAATTTGATCCCATTCCATTTATGGATTCTTGGTTTTATTTCTTGAACTTTAGGAGTCTCATTAAGGAAATCAATGCCTGCATTTCTGTTGGAGTGCTGACCCTATGTTTCTTCTAGTCATTGCAGCATTTCTGATCTAATTCCTAAGTCTTTGATCCACTTTGAGGTAGGGATCTAATTTCATTCTGATGGGGGCAGACAGATGCAAGTGATGGGAACACAGAATTAAGGAAATAGTTCTATATAATGGGCCCACTCTGCTGATCCCCACTGCTTTCTTCTCCAAGAAGCAATTTACCCACAGCCCTGCCAGGCTTAACTGGACAGAATATGTCACATTCCTCAGCCAACTACCTGTTACCTGCAGGAGAAATGCTGAACCAAAATAATATGGTTAAGAGGAAACCAAGTCACCCTGAATGAGATGACTTTTTGATCCTTTTCACGGGCCAGATCCTGACACTCAGGATGATAAGGATATTCCCTTCTGCCCATAAATCCAGGAATCCAATTAGAACTGGTCAGCATGGGTCAAAGTGACCTAGAGTTGTCATGGCAGTGGGGACTTGAAAGTCTGATATCATCTTGCTATCAGTCAAAATTCAAGAAGTGGACCTGCATGGGACTCTCTAGAAATTTCTCTGTGATCCCCAATAAAACTGAAGCACAGGAGAAGCACATTGTCCCTCTGCTCTCTGAAAGGGCCCACTGTCTCCTTTGAGCATGCCCCTTTCCCTGTTCTGATTCCTTCAATAAACACCTGCCTGTTACTCTGAGCAACATGTCTGAAATCTTTCTGACTTGATCTCAAGAATTGGGGCTTGAAGGCGGGGAGGGTCTTTGTACTACCTCAGCTTCCCAGAAGGCCCTAGGCCTTTAACAGTTTTTCTATGTATAGATATCCAGTTTTCCCAGAACCATTTATTAAAAAGGCTATCTTTTTGCCAATATATGTTTTTGGCACCTTTGTCAAAGAACAGATGACTGTATTTATGTGGATTTGTGTGTGTGTGTGTGTGTGTGTGTGTGTGTGTGTATGTTATTCTATTCCATTGATCGTCATTGATTTTATACCAATATCAAGCTATTCTGGGTAACATGGCTCTGTAGTATAATTTGAGCTTGGGTGTTGTGATGCTCAGAATGGTTAAGCAAACTCTCCTCCGTTTTATATGAATATGTGTGCATAAACAAACTACTTTTCCATTATTTTAGGTAGGATGTACATAAGAGAGTAAATTACATAAATTACAAAGTCACTGAAATCATTGTCTTGCTGCCCAGTTCCTGATTTAGTGGAATGAACACTAAATCAGGAGTCAGAAAGCCGAGTGTACAGCTTGTTATCTTTTCCAGTAGTCTTTTCTGCAACACAAGGGTTTTGGCTTAGAGATAACTAACATCCTCCTAGTTCCCGAATTCTCTGCCAGAGTTGTTTAAAAATAAATTAGGACGGTTGGAGCATCACTTATTCTACCTTATTCATGTATCTTATGTAAACACTCTGCATGTTTCAAATGACAGAGGACGTCTTTCTGTGCCAGACCCACCACCAGTTTCTATCTAGATTGTGCCCACCGTGAGAAATGCCTCCTGTGTTTCCTTCTTGATCTCAATGTTTTTCTTTAACTTAAGGCTGCCTATGGGTAAAAACCTCAGCGGACACTAAATGTTACATAACTAGAAGCTATTTACATAACACATTTTCTTACTGTTGGGCAACTTCAATTTTGCTGAAAAACATGAAACTAATTGTTTGCAGACAAGCAAATGGAAGGTGTCAAAGTGGGTAAGAAAAACCATATATTTGAGTCAAGTTAGATATTGAACATGCCTGAGGGGGATCCAGAACCACCAACCCTCATTTCCACTTTTTAAGCTTGCTTGCTCAAATATTTAAAGAAATTATTCTAAAGAAATTGTTAAAATTCCAAACTCATTATTTTTTAAATGGAATTATCAGGATGGAAGATGGTTGTGGTTTTGGTTTTTTATTTTTTTGGTTTGTCTTTGTTTTAAGTAGTGAAGCCACTTGTAAACAGCTGCGGGGAGAATGCACTGAGTGAAGATTATCAAACCTTTAGGCCAAGCATCCTCCCTGATGTATTATAGCAACTGATTGACAGTAGAACACACAAAGGGCTCTTCTCAAGCTATGGAGACAGGTTACCTAGGAACCATAGAATGATTAGGTCCTGTTCACAGAGACTTGTTCTCTTAATTGGATGAAAAGATTTAAAGAGCGCAGCTGGGAGAGATGGAGACATGGAGGATGGTGGCAATTACTAGCGGGGCTGCATCTGCACTGTTGGCAGCCTTAGCCAAAGGGTCACCAGAGGAGTGGAACTTTTATTGGTAGCAACAAGTCAGCTAAGCTACCTAGAGTCACAAATTCGTACTCGTCAAATATAGGATGAATGAAAATAAACTGTGGAATTGAGTATAGAATAAAGTACAGTGAAAACTCTATGTGGTTTTAGATTTCTGAGAATCATCATTGTCTAACAACAAGGTTATCTTTACGTTCAGATATCAGACTTCTATTTATTCATTTGGGCTCAGTATATCCTATTATTACTCTCTTTTATCTACCAGTACTTCTATTAGGTACATATTGCTTGATGGAGAATTATGGTCATTCCTGTTCTCTCCTGCTTTTAATAATAAAATTAAGAAAAATCAAATTATAGATTGACAATGATGAAGATTGTTTTTAATCCATTAAGGACCTTTAGACAATAGTCATTTTTTTTCCTTCGCTTGAAAAAATAACTCTGTATACACGTCATTAACGGTAATTGGAAGAGCTCTACTTTGGAGTCATTTTTAAAAATGTTTTGTCAGTTGCACCAGACAATCCTCGAATAATGTTTGTAGGTTAATATTGCTTCCGCTGTTTTTCAGATATGGAGCTTAAAACTTTCCTAAAGCCCCCTCTAGTGACAAACAGCAAATGAATCCATTATTTCATAACATAATACCAACTAGCTCTAAACTTCCATTTTCTCATTTAGTTATTAGATGATCAATAGCTACAGTATTTTGACTGGGGAATGACTGGGTAGTTGATGGTTCAAATTCTCTTTTTTTTTTTTTTTTTTTTTTGAACCAGGGATTGAACTTGGGGACACTTGGCCACCGAGCCACATCTCCAGTCCTATTTTGTATTTTATTTAGAGACAGGGTCTCACTGAGTTGCTTAGCGCCTTGCCCATGCTGACGCTGGTTTTGAACCCGCCATCCTCCTGCCTCAGCCTCCTGAGCTGCTGGGATTACAGGTGTGTGCCACCATGCCCAGCTCTCAATCATTCTTCAATGACCCAAAACCTAAAGGATATTGTTTTGAGACAGATTAATGCAAAATATATACACATACCTTTCAATTCTATTTATTTTACTTTGCCCTAGTGGGTACACCTTTAAAAATTCCCTAAATTACCCATATTTTTGTCTATCAGGGACTTGAAGAATTAAATATGTTCATAATAACCCAGTAAATAGAAAAATAGTCTTGACCTTTTCTTTCTTTCTGCTTTTACTGCATTTGTTGATGATTTTCACTGATGATGCTCAGCAAAGAGACAAACATTAATTTCAGAAATCCTCTAACTTATGAAACTAAGCATTATCTATGAAGATATAAATTAAACATATAATAATATAGTATTTAAAATAATGTTATGTCACAAAATATGATAAATATAAACTATATAATATTTGTATTAAACTACATGTTATGGTATGTAAAAGATAGTTTTATTTATATCCCCATTTCCAAAGGGCTTAGAGCTCATCCAATAAGAGAGATCTAACTGAACCATTAAAATAAGAATACAAGAATAAAAGCTAAATTCTCAGTAACGGGAATCAAGAGATCAATAAAAAGCAGGGTCGGGCATGGTGGCGCATGCCTGTAATCCCAGCAGCTTGCGGATTGGGAGGCTGAGGCAGGAGGATCACAAGTTTGAAGCCAGCCTCAGCAATTTACTGAGGCCCTAAGCAACTTAGGGAGAACTTCTCTCTAAACTAAAAGGGGAGGAGGAGGACTGGGGATGTGGCTCAGTGGTTAAGAGCCCCTGGGCTCAATCCCCAGTACCAAAAAAAAAAAAAAAAAAAGGGGCTACAAGTAATATCATGACTGAACACAAATCTTAGCTTTGTGCTTCTTTCCAGCTAATTCAAAAAGAGAAACCCAATAATTGGCTTACACATACCAGTTCATTAGGGAAGACAATGTTTTTCCTTCTAAAATGCCAATATACCAATTTCTAAATATCAATAACAAAAATATAATATTGAAATAATTTCTGAACATGAAATTCATGTTTATATATTCAAGAAAAGGTCTTCAGAGTGCTTACTTTCTAAGGGTACTGCAATGAGTGGTGATTCCCCAGTGGAAGGAGGTTCTTGAGAGCTCATTCTGCAATAAGCTCATACCAACTATACGCATCTGTTGGAGACCATAGATTATCTCCTGGGAAGAGCAACCAGAAAGGATCTTCTCTCTTATTTACATGCATAGAGTAAAAGCAAAGAACAAATTAAATGGCACTTAGAACAATATGTTGACTGCTCAAAGTGAAGAGAAGCAGACTCTGTTGTAGATACATTCTTGAAAGAATTGAAACAAAATACTACTCAAAAGAGAAATAAAGAAATGAGGATGGCCTTAGACAAAACTGAATACCAGGCAATGTTGTCTTCAGAACCCTCACCAGGCTGCTGTCCTCTCCCATTTGTGGGCCCCTTTCCAACTTCAAAAGAAAATCTTTTTATCCCCAAATCTACTTTTATAAGAGGAGTTGCCTCACTTTCACGTGAATTGAGACCTTGTATTGCCTTTCCCAAGGGTATTTGCCCTTTATGTTTTGCCTCTAATTCAATTTAATAGATGCTTACTGGAGACCTATTATATGCAAGGCATTTCGTAGCTGCTAATAGAGGAATAAAAGCCTTCAGGATCCTAAGAAGGGATTTCAAGTAATAATGAGCAGGAAGGAAAGTTTTTGTTTTTCTGGGTAACATCTGACTCTCCACCTCTATACCCTTCCAAATGTTGTGTCCAGGGAGCCATCTCAATACTTCCACATTCCTCAAATTTTGAATCTATATTTTCTCACTACTCATGTCTCAAACCATGGGTTCAGATGTTGCTATAACTTTCTTTCTGGTTTATTCCTCTTTCCTTGTTAAAGGGTTCCTGACTTAATCCCTTACATCAGACTCTCCTGATACTCAGCTCTTTTGAGACAGAAGTCTTAGAGAGAATTAACATTTGTTGAATACCTCCTTGTATTCATCAGCCACTGTACACATCAGTACTTGTGACCACAAAGTTAGTAGCAGCATTTACATTTTTAAAAAGAGGAAACTCAGACTCAGAGAGGTTTATAATGTAATTCAAGATCAAACTTGTAAGTGGCAGGAAACACACAAATTCTACAGATCTGACTCCAAAACCAGTACTCCTTCCATGACAGCAACATTTTTCAACTTTGCTCCCCATGGCATACTTGGCAATGTCTATAGACCTTTTTTTTTTTTTTTTTTTTTTTTTGG
>JAJEJO010005651.1:168742-243057 GCA_020662805.1 Glaucomys volans | reverse complement strand
TTTAACTTTCGATTCTCCTCTCTCAGTCTCCAGAGCCACTGGGTGTACAGGAGGCTCTAGAGACATTTTTGAATGCCAAGGCTTGAAAAAGAATGCGTGGATTGCTATTGGCTTCTAGTGAGTAGAGGCCAGGGACTCTGCTAAACATCTTACACTGCACAAGGACTGTCCACCCCATCCCCCCAACAAAGAATTATACATCCAGCCCAAATTTTCAATAGAGCCAGCTGTTGAGAACCTACATGGCAGAATGCTTTCTACCCTATTCTGATCTTATTTCCAAGGATTCACAGGTAACTGCTTCAAAATTAAACAAATTTTAGAACGCCGAGAATAAATCAACCTCTTATTCACGTTATAGTTCTCTGCCATTACACAGGAAAATGATTGAGACCTTAAAGGGAGGCAGGGTCAGGAGACAAGCTCAACAAGCAAAAAAAGAAATTCGAACTGATTGAAGTTAAAGAATTAAGATGCAAACATGTCGATGTTTTTCACCCCCAAGGCTTTCACTAATCCAAAAGTTCACGGACCGCTTTGAACTTTAATTATTTGGAACTGGTTAAATGTTACCCTGACCTCAAGCAATATTTGTGTTTGACTTTTTTCTGGGACCCAGGGAACGTGGATGCCAGATGAAAGCACCTCCTCTCCCGGCTCTTCCCGCAGTGACAAAGCCTGCCAGGTGCTGGTGACTTGGCTCCTAACCGGTGTTCGCACTGTGGACGACTGGCAAGATCCCAGAGCAACAGACTGGCACCGGGGCCCGTTTCCCGCGCTCCCGCCCTCCCTCCATCCGCAAAAGCTCCGCCCTCACCCAGAGAACCCGCGGGGGCGGGGCCGCTGGGGCGCACGTCCTCTGCGCGGTGACGTCACAATCCCGACGCCGTGGAACCATACCCTAGCAACCCGCCTGCCTACGGTCGCCCCGCGGCTGCCGCCCCCATCGGCTACTGTTTTCCAATCGTGCCCTGCCGTGGGTGGGTGCGACCGGGGGAAGGGCCAAGGGGACCCAGGGTGTCCCCCGACGGCTGCAAGAGGACTAAGCATGGATGGCAGCCATAGAGGTAAAGGGCAGCCTCGGGTCGGGGCTGCGCGGGTCCGGGCTGCGCCCCAGGCGCTCGGGGTGTCCCGCTTTTTCGTGTGTTGTCGCGAGCACAAAGGCTCACAGGTCCGCTTCCTGGTCATGCGGGGCAAAACGGGGCCCGGTTTCCTGAGCTCGCGGTGGTGCAGCCATGGGAGCTCGGAGACAGGAATCCTCCTGGGCCCCCAAATCCAGCTCCCCTATGCTCTGTTCGTCTCTTGGACGTAGAGGTCAAATCCCCATCCCTTAGAGTTCCTGCCCGTGAATGCAGATAGTACATACAGAGTTCTTGCACATTCTGAGTACTGAGTACCTGTGAAATCCCCCATTCAGTCACTGACTTGTGCCCCCCAAAACTACTGACTAACCCAGAGCTGCTCTAATGTGAATAGGAATCTCCCAGGAATCATGTTAAAATGCAGATTATAGTTCATTAGGTCCGATGGACGCGGGTGGGGACGGAGGGCGGGAAGCTGTAATACTGTATTTCTGAGAAGCTACCAGGAGATACAGTGTTGCTGGTCCGGGCTTACAGCTTTAGTAACAAAAGATTAATCCATAATCACAGCACACACCTGACCTTGACTGAATATTCGGAGTTAAAGCAGACATTCTGGCCTAATGGTTGAGGCCTAACCATAACCATAAATCTTTACAAATCTGCCCAATTCAGTTTGCATCTTCTCACTTTCTAAGTAAGTAGCATTCTTTTCAAGCTAGTAAGGCAACTTTCATATACCCTGTCTTTCTCAGTTCAGTGTTCTTATCTATTTAAAGGAATGCCTTTCAGTCATGCTTCTGGCTAATTCCTGGCTTTGTGAAAGTATCTTTATTATGTAATCATTGATCAAAATAAGGGCTGTGCTAAATGTCAGAGACGTTGTTTAGCAAATTGTATCTTCTGGTACTATAATAACCCAAGTTTTAGAAAAAGCAAACCAAAATGCTTTTATGGTCTTCAGAAATTTTACAGCATAAACTTAATGTTAAACCTTTGCTGTGTATCAAGAACTATCTCCTATCTCTCTCATTTAATGCACAGAAAAAAATCTTGTTAGGTAGGTATTACCTTATTTCACAGTGAATAAAATAAAACAAGAAATCATAAATGATTTGCTAAGGTCACAATTAAGAGGCAGAACAAGCTTTGAATCCAAGTCAGGTATATAATACTTAGAACCAGTGCTTTTACTTAAAATAGCATGATAGAGGTAAGGGCATGGGAAAAGGATATATCTCCATATATTTTCCATATATATATTAGTAAGCTCTTAGTATTTATTATTTAATTATTTTAAAAGGTTCATTTCACAAATGTAAAAAGGTTTATAACTTACCTAATTTAATTAGCTTCATTCCTAGGGTATTATGTACTATGCAATATCAAACACTGTTAATTGATTTTGAATTTTTAAAATAGTAATAATTGGGGCTGGGGATGTAGCTCAGTTGGTAGAGTGCTTGCCTAGCATGCACAAAAGCCCTGGGTTCAATCCCCAGCACCACAAAAAAACAAACAAAAAAAATAGTAATAATCAACAAATATCTGTGATAATTCTCATATACCATAGATTATTACTTATAGGTAACCATAAACTTAACCAAAGGTTGAATGCTTAATTTTAGTTGAAAATAAATTTCTTAGATTTCATTAGATTACTTTTAGTTATTTTAGAGCATAAAATATTAATACACCTAAAGAAAAATTATCTTTTGACATTTTCATACTGTAATCACATTACAGACATCCTTTTGTAGGGTAAACCTTCTGAATGGTGGTGTAGGTGCCTGAAAAACATTAGATCTTATTTATAATCTTTGTTTGCTATTAACTAAGTAAGTAATCTTCAGCCAGTCACTTTAGTTGAAAGTTTACTTATTTGTAAAATGTATCAGATGGGAGTGGACTAGATAATCTGAAAGTGTTATTTCCCACTTCTTTGGGGAAAAGGTAAGAAAAGATTGAGAACATCAAACTTCCACCTACTCTATCATCAGTGACCTTTGGGGAAGAAAGGAGAAGAGACAACCTATTAATATGTGTAGATATCAAAGTGACTTTTAAAAAAACACCTTTGTTTAAAATATGTTGGTCCCACCAAGATACTTACCAATGACAATCAGATTCCCAAACCTCCAGCATTCCTGGGAAACTCTGCTACAGGAAACACCATCTTTTCTCAGTGAAGTTCCTTCCAGCTATCTTGGTAAAATTAAATTGTACAGGCAATGAAACTGCTCTCTCAGACTGAAGAATTTCATTATCCTGGCAATAACTTCAATTTCATGGACAGATTTTTAGTCCTAATCTATTTAGAGGATGGTGTTCTTTTTCCTGCATTTGGTTTGAAAGTACTTTTCCATGCCCTTTTGAATCATTCTGGATCCATTCAGGGTATAGATACCATACAGTGATTCAGGCAGAGAAAGTTTAAGGAATTGTTAAACTGTCAAAAAAGTGTAAGATGTAAGAAAACTATTCAGTACCCTAAGCTGAGGGACAGTTCTCAAGGAAGGACAGATTTGCAAGGGAGCTTCTTTCTAAAAACTGAGGGTTCAGTTTCATTGGAGAAGGTGTGGCCGTGCACACCCTCAGAGCTTTGATGCTGAGGAGTAATGTCCCAGGTCTCACTCTTTGGAAAACAGACTTTATTGACTTTTTTAGCCAAGTCACTGAACAAACAAGCAAACAACAAGGAAAACAAGCCCAGGAGAGGATCCCATATCTAGGGTTGCTACAATGTTACCTAAAATGTTCACTTGTCAATTAAAAAAAATCAGGACTCACATAAAGAAGCAGGATATTGTGACCCATGCACAAGCAACAAAGTCTGTGAGAGGTCCCAGATCAGCTGTCTATTTTTCCTTTCAATTCTGCCAATTTTAAAATGACATTTACTTGTAAAAATGTTAGAAACCAATGAGTATATGCTTTGGTGTACATTGAAGATAGATAACATATCCTCAAATTTCCATTTTTGTTCATATCAGCATTTTATGCTAAAGAGATGCCAGATTGGTACCTGGGAACAAATTGTAACTACCTTGTTCACAGCTACCATCCATAGGTAGAAGGGATGGGACGGGCATTTCTTCCATCCAAGGCAGTATCACTGGGTTCCAGCTTTTCTTTCATTCTGACTTCTCTGGATGTAACTGTTTTTCCTTTTTCTGTGACTTACAGTAAAACATGCATATATTTGAATGGAATTTGGAGGTAATGAATTACATAGAGCTGAGATATTTTCTCAGTCTGTTTTAGATGATACAGTATCTTAGAGAAGGGCTCAACTACTGAGTAATTTATATTGTTCAAGGTAGCATGGCCTGTTGTGGTAGTAATGCCTGTAATCCCAGCAGCTCTGGAGGCTGAGGCAAGAGGATCACAAGTTCAAAACCAGCCTCAGCAACTTAGTGAGGCCCTAAGCAACTTAGGAAGACCTTGACTCAAAAAATTAAAAGGGCTTGGGATGTGGCTCAGTGATTATGTGCCCCTTGGGTTCAGTCCCTGGTACCTAAAACAAACAAACAAAATATAAGAAAAGAAAAAAACAGTTTAATAATAGCTCACTAGCCCTTTGCGGTGGCACACACTTGTAATCCCAGCAACTCAGAAGGCTGAGGGAGGCAGGAGAATCACAAGTTTGAGACTAGCCTCAGCAACTTAGCAAGACCCTATCTCAAAATAAAAAATAAAAATTACTGGAGATTAGCTCTGCAGCAAAGCATCCCTGGGTTCAATCCCCAGTTTTTTAAAAAATAGTGTAATAGTTAAGACTCAGTAATTAGACTGCTCCCTGGGTTCAGTTCCCAAATCTGTCACATCATAGTTGTGTGATCTTAACCCCTTTGTGCTTCATCTGTAGTGGGTAGGATGATAGCACTCATAGAATTATTATAAGAATCAAATTAATTTCTACCTACAGAGTTCTTAGAATAGTTTCTGGCACAGTTAGTACTCAATAAATTAGTATTTTTGTCTCTGAATGGAGAAACCCAACTCAAACTAATTTAAGCTAAAATAAGAAAGTTTTGCATTAAGAATAACCTAGGGAGCATAGAGCTTCAAACACGGTTGGCTCCAGGTACTCAATGTTACCTGGAATCTGTATCTTGGTTCCACATTCCTCTGTGCAGGCTTCAGTCTCAGACATATTCCCCCTTATATGGTGCAAGATGCCCACCCGCAGTACCAGACTTGGCTTACATCCATACGGGACAGCAAGTCCAGTGAAAAGAGCATCTTTCCGAATAGTTCCAGTACAAGTCCCAGGATTGAATCTCTGACTGGACTTGGGTTTATATTCATTGCTGATTCATCAACACAGCTGACCAGATTTGGGTTCTGTATTCAGCCCTGAACAGCAGAATCAGCTTTGTTTGAACCAGCTGGGCTGAGAGTAAAGGAGGACAGGATCCCCAAAGGGAAGTGGGGTTGATTTCCAGGTAAGAGGCATTGAATTCTGGACAGGCAGAAAGTGGGCATTTTTTGTCCTCTAGAGAAAAAAAGGTTTTCTTGAAAGTTATTAACTTTTTAACAATATTTAGCTCTCAGACCCCCTTCTTTCCTGGTAGAAATTGTTAATTTCATGACTGTCTTCATTATCAACTCAAATGCTCACCTCAACTGCTACTGTTCTAAATAAGTTAATTTTTTTTCTTTCTGTCTTCTGCCTATGATGTAGAAGGAGCTTTTTGGATTCTTCTATTTTTTTTTCTTTTTTTTTTTATTCTAGTAAGTTTCCCTCTCTGGATCTGGATTTTTTGTTCTCCTGCCTAATTCTTTAGTCATCCTTATTTCTTCTAGAACTTGTTTGTGTGTTCCCCACTCTTTTTTAATATTTTTTTAGTTGTGGATGGACACAATATCTGTATTCATGATTTTTTTTTTAATGTGCTGAGGATCCAACCCAGTGTCTCACATATGCAAGGCAGGCACTCTATCAGTGAGCTACAGCCCCAGCCCCTCCCCACTCCTTTATAGCTTTTAATGCCCATATGATAGCAAACCAACCATTTTACCCTCTTAAATCATCTCTGTCTTGGGAAGATTGTATTTGTATTTTGCATGTTAATTACATTTGACATTGTAATTCGGCTTTTTGATTTTGAACTGCTAAAAATGTCATCACTTTTTGGAGAAAGAAATTACCTTGTGATGAAGCCTATATGTAATTTTCCAGTGTCCCATAAATACTTAAAGATCAGACTGTGCCTTTAAAGGAGATATTGGGTTTTCCATTACTAGAATTGCTTTTAAATATAGAATGGCACAGTGGCACAGGCCTGTAGTCCCAGCTACTCAGGAGGCTAAGGCATGGAGGATTGCTTGAGTTGTTTGAGACTAGCCTGGGCAACGCAATAAGCACCCATTTGGAACAACAACCAAGAAAAAAAAAAAAACCCTGATAATTACAGTATGTTTATATAGGATTCAATCACAAAGTAAGTGGGTTGGGCATAGATGAACCTTAAGACATCTTTTAGTCATCAAATTCTGCTTCTGATTTTTATATATACTTACTTTAGACATATTAGTTTATAATTTCTAATTTACTCAGATGCTTTGTGAGAGGATTATAGTCTTAAAATTAATTTTAAGTACAGATCGCTGTGATTAAAATAGTTAATACAGATGTATTAACTCAAAATCTTAGCTGCGTTGTCTCCAAACAATCAAAAAGCTAAAGAGGTCTGTGGTGTACAAAATAAAGTCAGAATAGATCAAGTAAGAGTTGACGCATTTATCATTTTACCCAAAGAAACTGAAGTCTCAAACTTTTAAAATAGCTTATTTTCTTAAAAGAGAAAGCTTTCAATTTATGACTATAGAATTTTTCCTGTGTGATATATCATTGATGGCTAGTAATATGATTGAATGAAATTTTAAATGACTTTAAAGATACATTTATTATTTTACAAATATTCAGTATTGGTTTTTATGAATGTTGCATTTCACTAATCCTAATTCATGTTTTTCTATTAAAAGTCAGAGCAACCTCTGTCCTTCCCAGATATGGTCCACCACCATTCCTATTTAAAGGTCACTTGAGCACCAAAAGTAACGGTAAGTGAGGTACTCAAAATGGAAGCTTTATTAAATGACTGTTTCCTGTATTTTCAAATTATATGACTTAATGAAACAGTTACTTCATTTAATGGGTATTTGGACTTCATTCCACTAATTATAATTAAATGCTATAGAAATTCTTTAGAGAGTTTAGGATTTCTGATTTCAGACTAATACTATGCCCTGTATGCGGACTGGGCTGCCTCCCACTTCCTGCCACAGCTGGCTCTGTCTGCTTTTGCCTGCAGACTGTCCTGGTTAAGGCCTGCCTGCCTCCTAACAGGATGAGAATCAGAATTGAAGACATAAGCAGTGAAAAGGAAAAGCTGTGCAGAGGAAAGGAGCACTTGAGTACACATTTCATATCCTTAGCAAATGTTTGCAGACCTCTTTTTCCAACTGAATTTCTGTGGTGGTTGTAAGTTTTAAAGCCTTGAAAGTAAAATTTTAATATTGACTTAAAAATACATGTTTATAATTGTAGCTCAAAAGTTGTAAGTTTGGGACTGGGGTTGTGGTTCAGTGGTAGAGCACTTGCCTGTCATGTGTGAGGCACTGGGTTTGATTCTCAGCACCACATATAAATAAAGGTTGATTGACAACTAAAAAAAAATTTTTGAAAAAAATGTATAAATTTTTTTTAAAAGTTGTAAGTTTGGGATTTTATGCAAAATAATTGAAACCCTTTTTTTTTTTCATCGTCACTTGAAAAAGATACTGTTATCTTAAGTGAGAAGGAAAGGTCACATTTTCAATTACTTCATTTTTTTTTTTTTTTTTTTTTTTTTTTTAGTACTGGGGATTGAACCCAGGGAACTCTTAACACTGACCTACATCCCTAACCCTTTTTATTTTTTAGCAAAATTTTACTGACCTCAAATTTCCAATCCTGCCTGAGCCTCCCAAATATCTGTTTATATAGAGCATACATATATATAGATAAAGACTTGGACAGCTTGCATACTAGAATTATAAACTTGGAAAAATAAGTCTAAAATAAAATTTTGACACTAGATTTAAAATATACATGCATAGAAAAGCAGAAGAAAGAATAATATGTGAAGTTTGTTAACTTTTTTAAAAAGTGAATTTAAACCTGGTATAGGTATAGTCATTTGAGTGTGATGTGCCTTGGTTCACATCCAAATACTGCATTCGTTATCAACAGTTGACCCAAGATCTAACTTACATACCTGTGTTTCAGTTTCCACATCTGTTAAATAGTGATAATAATGATTAGATAAGTTTTTGTTTGTAAACAGTGCATGGCAAATGGCGCACAATCAAGAAATGTCTGTAATAGAACCTCATGGTCACTGTATATGTCTGTATTATACATAGCATTTCCCTGGAAGAATTGATTTAAAAAGTAGTAGAGTGTATGTCTGCTGGGGGAGGAGACTAGGTTCAGTGTAGAAAAGTCATTTATCTTTCAATCTTTACATGGTGTTTTAGCTGTTGAGTTTTTTTTAACCATATGCATGTATTACTTCTCAAAAAACTTTTTGATATTTAAAAAAGTTATGTCTACATTTATACTTTATTCTTGTATGTAAATGCTTAACAGTTTCTAAAATTTCCTTTAAACAGTTTAGATGAAGGGAAAGCAGTTTAGTGTTATGGAATTTTTATGTGGTTGTATTTCTCTTAAGGTAGACCTGGTATTTTAAAAGGACTGTGGTAAAGAGATTTGTAAATCTTATTGGCAGGTGTAAAGTTAGCTATTGCAGCTCATGCTCTCAATCAATAGTCAATGCTATAATAATTATTAATTCATATTCAGGGTGGGGGTTCATTCTAATAGGAAACTCTCAAGAGATACAGGAAGGCACTGCCAGGAGGCACTCATATTTGTCATATTTTATATTTGTTCATTCTCACTGCTGCCTGAGGGTGGCATTGCCACTCTCACTTCACAGGTGGGGAAACTGAGACTAGGAGGTTAAGGGACATGATTAAAGTTCTATGGTAAGGAGGAGGCGGATGGAGGAGCCAGGAGTCTACTTGACTCTAGAGAGTTTGACTCTCAGAATGGAATCTTTAGGTTTTGTGGTTTGGAAGTTAATTTCCCAAACTTCATGGATTGCTCAATTTTTTTTATTTTTTTGGGTGAGGGATTAAACCCAGGGGTGCTTACCACTGAGCCACATCCCCAGCCCTTTTTTGTATTTTATTTAGACTGGGTCTCGCACAGTTGCTTAGGGCCTCATTAAGTTGCTGAGGCTAGCTTTGAACTTGCCGCCCTTCTGCCTCAGCCTCCCCAGCCACTAGGTTAACAGGCGTGCACCACCACACCCTGTGAATTGCTCAGTTATTAACATGGTAACATAATCGAGCAATTGCCTAAGGATTTATAGTTGAAAAATTGAGAGATATTGAAAAGAAATCATTTTGTAAATATAGTTATAGATTATGTTCTGGAATCTCTTCCCCAAACCCTCAGACCTGAAAAACTTATTCTTGGAAAGGTTTGGACCCATGTGGTTTGTAGCTCATCAGCACTACCAGTGTGAGAGAAAACCTGGGACATGCTCAGCATCATGAAGGTCTGAGTCAGTTGAATTTCAGAACATATTATAAGAATGAGCTTAAAAATCAGTAACTTGTTTATCTTGTGATGATTATTATATTAAATTTAAATATATAATGATTAAATATGTTTTAATTTTTAGCCTTTTGCACTGACTCCTCTTCTCTCAGACTAAGTACTCTCCAGCTGGTCAAGAATCACATGGCTGTGCACTATAATAAAATCCTTTCAGCCAAAGGTAAAAATGTGCAAATGTGAACTTTCTGTGCCCAATTTCAACCCCAACTTCAATTCTCATCATTATACATCTGTAGTAAAAATTAATACATTATTTCTAGAAGAATTTATGTTTGTATACAGAGATAACAATATTTATTTGTGGCAAATTCTGAGTGCCATGTTTGGTAATTATTTTTGAAATCTATCTAATACCTAGGTTATTTCATCTATGTTATCCATAATATTATTTTGTTATCGGATATTGCTCTTAAAAGAAGTTTATAATGTGGTTTTGTGGTTGTTGTTGTTGTTTGTTTTTTGGAACCAGAGATTGAATTCAGGGGTACTTGGTCACTGAGCCACATCCCCAGCCCTATTTTGTATTTTATTTAGAGACAGGGTCTCACGAGTTGCTTAGGGCCTCACAAAGTTGCTGAGGCTGACTTTGAACTCGCAATCCTCCTGCCTCAGCCTCCCAAGCCACTGGGATTACAGTCGTGCGCCACCATGCCCAGCTATAATCTGGTTTTTATTTGTTAGTTTTAATCTAAGGAAGTTGTACCAAGAAGATCTTAGCTACTGTTTTTCTTTTTGACTCTTTTTGTTGCCATCTTTATTAAGAGATGTTATATATAATAAAATTCATTAATTATAAGTATACATTTAAGATTTTGAAAAATATGTATATTTGAATTTCCACTTCCACAGTTATGCTATAAAATGGGGATAATTCAGCTTGCAGACCATATCCTCCTGCTACCCGTTTTTGTATAGCTCATGGACTAAGATTGGTGTTGTTATGTTTTAGTGGTTGCAAAAAATAAAAAGAACAGTATTTTGTGGCATGTGAAAATAATATGAAATTCAAATGTAAATGCAATAAATGCAATCATGTTAAATTAAAAAAAAAATTTAGTTGTCTATGGACACAATACCTTTATTTTATTTATTTACGTTTATGTGGTGCTGAGGATCAAACCCAGTACCTCACACATGCAAGGCAAGTGCTCTACCACTGAGCTACCACCTCAGCCCCAAGTCAGGCATGTTAATTCTTATACATATTATCTATGGCAACTTTTGTACTAAAAGGCAAAGTGGACTAGTTATGACAGACTGTAAAGCGTTTATTCTCTTACCCCGTGCAGAAAAGGTTTGCTGCCTTTTTTTTTTTTAATATTTTTTTTCTTTTTTTTTTTTTAGTTGTAGATGGACACAATACCTTTATTTTATTTATTTATATGTGGTGCTGAGGATCGAACCCAGTGCCTCACACATGCTAGGCAGATGCTCTACCACTGAGCTACAAACTTGGCCCTGGTTTGCTGATTTCTAATGGGGAATATTTCCATCACCCCCAGAAAGTTCCTCCCGAGTTTTTTGCAATCAATCTCTTTCCCTCAAGTCCCAGACAGCCACTGATCTGTTTTGTCACTAGTTTTGCCTTTTCTAGAATTTCATGTAAATAGAATCATATAATTTGTATCCTTTTTAGCCTGACTTCTTTTAGTTAATATAATATTTTTGAGATGAATTCATTTTGTTTTATTAGTATTTCTTCCTTTCAATTGCTGAATAATATTCTATTTAATGAATATTCCTCAGGTTACTGATTGATTCACCAATTGGTAAACATTTGAATTGTTTCGCCTCACTTTTGACCATTAAGAGTAAAGCTGTTGTACTCATTCACATACAGTCTGAACATGTTTCCATTTCACTTGGGTAAATTTATTTTCAATGAGGGGAGCTATGAGGTCATACGGTTAAGTGTATGTTTAACTTTTACAAAAACTGCCAAGTTCTTTTTCCAGAGTAATTGTACCATTTTTCGTTTCCATTTCTTGTACATCCTTGCCAACATTTGGTCTTGACAGTCCTTTTTGAGACACTCTGGTGTATAGGCAGTAGTGTCTCTTCTTAGTTTTAGTTTGCAAATTTCCCTGATACCTAATGTCTTAAACAACTTTTCTATTCTTATTTGCCATCTTCATGTCTTCTTTGGTGAAATGATATATTTAAACCTTTGCCCATTTTAAAAAGTAAGTTTTTGTCTGCTTAATATTAACTTGTGAGATTTTGTATGTTAAATGTAGGTCCTAAATCAGATACATGTTTAACAAGTATTTTTTCCCTAGTCTATGACTTGTCTTTTCATTTTCTTTGTTTTCTCTCTGAGGCTAGGGATCAAACACAGGCACTCTATTAACTGAACTACATCCCCAGCCCTCATTTTCTTTTTTTTATTCTGGAATAATTTTAGAGTTACAGGAAAATTAAAAAATAGTACAGAGTTACCAGATGCCCTTCACCCAGCTTCCCCTAATGTTAAAATCTTAAAAACCAGTAAATGAATATTGATAATATACTATTAACCTGCAGACCTTATTTGAATTTCTCAGTTTTTTAACTATTTAAGTTTTTTTATTTTCTTACTTAAAGAACTAAAGTTTTAAAATATTCATTCTTATTTTATGATTGTATTTTTAAATGGTTGAAAAAAATCAAACAAATAATGTTTGTGGCATAAACTCATGTGCGATTAAATTTAGTTTTCAGACTTTCTTGTAATTTGTATTTTTAATATCCTGCTTAAGATATGTTTGCCTAAGCTTAGATCACCACGGTTTTCTAAATTTGTTTTCTTCTAGAAGTTTTATAAGTTTAGCTCTTCCATTTAAGTTCGTGGTCTATTTTGAGTTAATTTTTGTTTGTGGGGATATAAAAGTCAATCTTTTGCCTGTTCATATCCATTTGTTGAAAAGATTATCCTTTCTATATTGAATTCCTGGATATTTTTTGAAAGTCATTTAACCATATATATGGGTCTGTTTCTGGACTTCATCTTTGGATCTGTATGTCCATCTTTATACCCATACAACACTGCATTAGTATCACTGAATTACAGTAAGCCTTGAAATCAGGTAGTATAAGTCCTCTATTTTGTATGTTTTCTTGTAAGCTTATTGTAGGACTGCAATTTTAAGTATGTTATGGTGCATGATACAGTGATACGGGTGTGTTATTAGGTCAGCAATGCTCTGAACATTTTTTTTTTCAGTCTTTGTTTTGAATAGTTTATATCGCTATGTTTTCAAGTTCACTAATATTTTCTTTGGCAGTATCTAATGAGCTGTTAATCCCAACTAGTGTATATATATGTGTGTTTTATATATATATATATATATTTTTTTTTTTTTTTTTTTTTTTGTGGTGCTGGTGCAAGCACTCTACCAACTGAGCTATATCCCCAGCCCAACAACTAGTATATTTTTAATAAAAGATATTTTATTTTTTATCTCTAGAAATGCAATAAAATGAAAACAAGGAATTGCAAGTTTGAGGACTTTTTGTAATTTTTACATTTGATATTTGTTGCCATTTATCAATATTAAGAATATTATTAAGCAATGCATTTTTGTTTTTCAGCTGCAGTAGATTGCTCAATTCCAATAAGTGTGACAACCAGCATCAAATGTAAGTAAGTTTTGACATATTGCTTCTTAAAAAGATTGTGATAAAATGCACACAACTTAAAATTTTGTCATCATAACCATTTTTAAATGTTTAGGTCCATGGCATTAAGTACATTTATATTTTGGTAGAACTAATACCATCATTCATCTTCAGAACTCTTCATCTTGTAAAACTGGAACTGTTATGCCCATTAAAAACTAACTCTACCTCACAAGGCCCTGGAAACCATCATTCTATTTTCTGTCACTATGAATTTGTTCTTTACTCTCTACTTCCTATGAATTGCACTATTCTAATTTTCTCAAATCAGTGGAATCCTACAGGTTTTTTTTTTTCAACTGGCTTATTTCACTTAGCATAATATTCCCAAGACTCATTCATATTTCAATGTGTCAGAATCTCCTTTTCTTTTTTACAGGCTGAATCAAGTTCCACTGTGTGCATGTACTACATTTTATTTGTGTTTTCATCAGTTATTGAACGCTTGAGTTGCTCCTAGCTTTCAGCTGTTGTGAATAATGCTGTTACGAACAGGCTGCTGTGAACGTTATGAATAGTGCTGCCATGAGCAAGGGAGACAGACACCTCTTTGAGATCCTGCTTTCAAATATTTGATGGAATATCCCCCCCCACACCTCTCTCTCTTTCTCCACCCAGAAGTAGAATTGTTAGATCATATGGTAATTCCATTTATAATTTATTGAAGAACCAACGTCCTGTTTTCTATAGCTGCTGCACCATTTTTCAGTCCACCAATCTTGCCCAAGAGTTGCAGTTTCTTCATATCCTCCCCAACATTAGTTTTTCTATTTTTGGATAGTAGCCATCTTACAGGGTGTTGATATATTGCCTTTGAGAAAGCCTTTCTAACTTTTTAAAATTCTCCATAAATAAAAGAGACCCATATTGTATTTCTAAGTTTAGGAACTTAGAATTAAGCTTGTATTTTGCCACTAAATTACTGTATGACTTTGGATAAATTATTTAACTTCTTTGGATTTTGTTTTTCCTACATATACAAATTTGGATGGTACTAAAAGGTTTGCCAAAGTTTAAGTTCTAGAATTCTATTATTCTCATTGCCCATAGCTTGTTAAGATTACTGGATGATTTGTTATAAATACTATAACTTTATGACACTTTTCTCCAGATAAATATTGGCTACAATTTATATCCTAAAAGCCTAACTGATAAACATGGTAGTTATATATACTTTACAAAGTCATATAATGTATAGGATCCTGATATATCTACTTTGGGACCAAATATTCCCATTTATAGAAATTTTTACTAAGGAAATAATCAAACCAAAAAAAAATGAAATTCATATTTAAAAATCTGAAAGCTACCATTTGAGGCCTTTCTTTGAAGTCAAGTTAAAACGTGTATTTAAAAAATAACCAGAAGAGCCGAGCATGGTGGCACATGCCTGTAATCCCAGCAGCTCAGGAGGCTGAGGCAGGAAGATCTGAGTTCAAACCTAACCTCAGCAACTTATCAAGGCACTAAGCAACTCAGTGAGACCCTGTCTCAAATGAAGTATAAGAAAGGGTCAGGGATGTGGCTCAGTGGTTAAGCACCCCTGGGTTCAATCCCTGGTACCAAAATAAATAAACAAATAAAATAACCAGAGCTAGGGTGTAGCTCAGTGGTAAGCATTTACCTAGTATGTGCTAGCCCCTGGCCTTGATCCCCCGTACCACAAAAGAACATAGATATGTCACAGCCTGTGATTATCTAGTTATCACAGAAAAACTAAAGCATTAAAAATTTTAAGCTTAGTATTTTCCTAAGTTAATATTTAACTTTATATATAGTTTGAGAGAGGATTTCTCTATTAATAAATGCTAATCCAAGGTGGTCCATTCCCAACGGTGAGTGAATGAATAGGAGCATAGATATGAGTGGGAACATAGATTGGAAAATGCCCTTTGGGTGCAATTTAGGAAAGATCACATACAGATTAGAACAGGTTAGATCCATCTTTTCTTGTGTATCTTCCTAGGAAGAGGTGGGACTTATGGTGAGCCACCACCTGCCATTCACTGAGCACAGTGTCTTTGTCAGTCTTTGTCCTTGGCACTTTTTTTTTTCTTTTTCACCTCAGGATGGTGCTGGGGATGGAACCCAGGGCCTCACTCTTGCTTGGCAAGTGCTGTGCCATTGAGCCACATCCCCAACCCCACACTTTGTTTTCAACCCCTTCCATTCCCTTTGTGTTTGCAACAAACCCTGGTGGTGTAGACAGTCATATCTTGGAAGGAATCTTCAAAGTCAGATAGTTTTTATAGGAGGGAGAAAGTCATTTTAGACAAGAGTAGAAACCTTTAAGTATGTATTTTTAAAGATCAATTTGGCCACAGCACACAAGTTATATGGGCAAGTCATTTTTCCTTGAACCGTCCTTTTTTGTAAAAATAAAGGGTAATAAGATAATCTTAAAGATTGTGATCTTTAATAGTCTTTAAGATAATGAGAAGATTAAGAGATAATCTTAAAGGACTCTTCCAGGTCTTTAATTTTCTGTGTTTTATAGTTTTTCTTCTGCATTGTATTAGTAACTTTTTAATAGCACACACACCAAAAAGAAAACCCTGATCTGATGTTTACAAGCTTTGAAATTCTAAATCATTTGAATTAAAATGGTTTTACCCAGTTGTCAATGGATCAAATAAGTCTTTAACTTTGTGTCAGCTCTAACTGGAAAGCTTTGCTCAATTTTCATACTGGTATTAATTTCCCAAATAATAGTTTTATAAAAGATTATCTTTTTTAGGTTGTATAATAAAAAGCCTGAGTGCATATGCCAGTCCTCTATTCAGTTACTCTTAGATTTAAAATCCAATTTTGCCTTAGTTTGTTTTTTAAGCTTGTAGAAATTTTGATAAATTCTAATTCAGATCAGAATGATTTGAAACTTGAAATTATTTTGTCCATTAATTTTTCCATAAAAAGAATGCTAGATTTTTTATTTAATATAAAAATATATCACCTCACTAATAGGCAACCTTCTATTTAATTCTGAAATTTTATTAGGTTAATCATTTCACCAGTTTTTATTTACTCAGTAATAAGTCTTTGATAGCAGTTCAATGCCTGACCTAAAGCACACTGTAAAGTATAAAATCACTTTTCTGTTTGCTTTTTTAAATGAATAGCAATTAAGAGAAATAGAAGTCAGTTGCCTGATTGAAAATGTTTTAAAAATGTAATGGTTTTTGAATTTGTTTCCTTTGAGGTAGGGTCAAAACCTAGCCTGGGTATGTTACCAAGGCTGACCTTGAATTCCTGGGCTCAAGCAGATCTTCTTCCTCAGCCTCCTGAGTAGCTGGGACTATAGGCATGTGCTGCCACACCTAGCAGTAATATCATTTTTTTAAAAAGTCATATAAAGTTTAACATTTTAATAACATCTGATGCTGTTGACAATGTTTCATTTGGGGGAGAAGTCTGGACTAATTGAACTCTGCATCTGACAGTTACATAGTCACAAACAACATATCCAGCCTTCATTTCTTTGTGATTATCTGCTAAGGAATTACTTTTATGCCCTTAGGCTTGCTCACATCATGTTTAAACTCATTAGTTAATCCTTTTAGAATTTCTATAACTTTACATATTTGTCAGTATTTCTCTTTATTCAGAAAATATTTGGATTTGTTTACATAGCATAGTGTAAATATTTTTAGCAAGAAAAATGTTTCAATTTTTTTGTCTAACAAGATCAAATAATTAAATTTTCTATCCTGTTGCATATTTTAAAAGGTTTATTTTCCATCTTAGATGCAGACCAACAACGAAGAGAGAAACTCAAAAAAGAATTAGCACGATATGAAAAAGAGTTTAAATTAACTAAAGCTGCATTGCAGGCCAATTCTAAAAATAATTCCAAGTCATTTTTTAACACCATATCAAAGGTAAGATCATATTTTTACTATTTAAAGCAAATGCTTCTATGATACTTCATTAGTGGTGCAACCTGACTTTGGAATAACATTCTGCTATCCGTTAGGGTCAGCAAATTTCCACTGTCGAGAGCTTGATGTTTCATATTTTAGGTGTCTCAGGTCACACAATCTCTGTTACACTTACTCTGCCATTGGAAAGAGTCCATAAGTGAATTGGCTTAATTATGTTTCACTAAAATTTAATTAACAAAAACGGTCAGAGTTGGGATGCTGCTGTAGTTTGCTGATGTTGTCTGTAGGGTTTTTTTGTGATTCCCTTTAAACTGTCATTTAAAAAGTTCTCTCTTATTCCCAGTTTACTAAGAGGTTTTGTGGGTGGTGTTTTTTTTTTTTTTTTCCTTTCTTATGAATGGATGTTAATTTTATCTAATGCTTTTTGCAAGTCTTGAAATGATGTGGTTTTTTCCTCGGTTTAACTTTCTCATGTTAAACCAACTTTGTATCCCTCGTATAAACAGAACTTGTTCACGATCATGATTTTTTCTATACATTACTAGATTCAGATACATGGCTGGATTCAATTGCTAATATTTTGTCTAGGATTTTGGCATCTGTTATGGATGTGGGCCTTTCATTTTTCTTTTTTCTATTCCATGTTTGGTCTTGCTAGCCTCATAAACTAAGCTGAGCACTCTTCCCTCTTTTTCTGTTTGCTAGACTAGCTTGTATAAATTTGAAATTATTCGTTCTTTGAACTTGATGGAACTCAAAATTTACATTTTAATTTTGAAAATTTCAGCATCTACAAAAATAGAGTAGGTAATGAACCCTCATGGTTCCCCCACGCACATGCAGCAATGATCAACTCATGGCCAGTCTCATTTTCATCTGTGTCCCTGCTGACAGCCTCCTCCTCAGATTATTTTGATGTGAATTTCAGATACTATGTAATTCTACACAAAGAGATTTCAGTATATATCTAAAAGGTAGACTTTTTAAAACCACAACTATAAAATAATTCTTATATCCCGAAATTAATAATAATCCTTAAATATCATCCAATATTAAGTGTTCAGTTTTCCCCATTGTCTTATAAACATTTTCAAGTTCGTTAGAAGTAGGGCCTAATTTCAATTAATTGACAAGTGTTTTTAAACTCATAGCTTTCTCTCTTCCCTACCTTTTATCCCTGTATAATCTATGTATTTGAGAGGAAACTGGGTTATTTTTCTTGGTTAAGATTTTTCTGAACCATTAGGTAATGCACATTTAGGCTGTGGTCTTGTGTGGGGACAGCCTCAGTGGCTCCTTTTCACTCACTGCCAGGATCCAGGGTAACTAGGTTTCCTTGTAAGTCACCTCAGCGGGGCACAGGCACTGAGAGCAGCCCAGATTGCACACAAGGGCCCGGTCCCTGAGCTTTGTTTTCCACTGCTAGCCCCCACGATGTGTAAAAATATGCCTGTTTGGCAAAAAACAGTTTCACTACTCCGCTTACCAAGTGCCAAGTACTGTATTTTTTGTCCCATCTCTTTTCACTGCAGATGCAGATGTGATTTATCAGGAAGCAGAGAGAAAGATTAAGGGCATGTGTGCCACCCTAACAGGTCTGGATTTTTGCCCCTTGAGAGATGTGGGGAAGCTGTAGACCAGTTGTGAGATTATGTCCACATCATAGACTTTATACACACAACACTGGCTGCAGAGAAGGGTGGGCTAATTATGAGACAGTTGTAGGAATCTGGGAAAGTTAGTTAAGACCTGATTATAAAACAATGTAGACAGTACAAGAAAGACATTTAAGAGATATTGGAAAGGAGAATCCCCTGAACTTGTGACTGATTCAATGCCTTGACGGGCAAGAGACAGGAGTTAAGGAGATTCACAGGTTGCTGACCTGGGCAGTATGTTGGTATTGAAATGATGACAGCAGGATGAAGTGCAGGCTTCTTCACGGGTGGGTAACATAAGGTATGAGTTCACTTTTTGGGACACGTTTGATTTGAGGTGCCTTTGGAGCATCTAATATATTCACTAGATGGTTGAATAGATGCATCTGTGTCAGAAAAGAGATCTGGGCTGAAAATAGATTTGGAAGTCATCAGGGGAGCGGTATGATTGAGAACCCGCGCCCCCCCAGAGTATTTTCTAGATAAAAGGACCAGGAATAGAGCACTTCCTTTAGAATAAACCTGCTATATGCTTTATACTGTAATTTGCCATCTGGGAATCTGTTCATCAATGTTTGACTCACCAAATATATTTTCATTTTTAGTGAATGTATTTTTTAACTGAAAATTTAAAATATTTCTATTCAACATTTTGAATACAAATTAGTAATTATATCTCAGGATAAGAATGGGGTTTTTGAAAACAAATTGTATATTTCAATATGTCTTTATATATTTTTATATATCTATTATGTTTATAAAGAGTAAAAGCTAGTGAATATATTACTTATATATTACATTTTTGTTGTCCATAAATATGGTTTCTATTCATTTTTCCTTCAGCTCCTGTAAACCTATAACTTGTTTGCCTCCATAAAATAGTTCATTTGCAGTTTTTATATGTTTTGTTGACTCCATTTAGGACTCACAGTAATTTGCCTACATTTTTGACAAGCCTTGATAAATATTTTAGACACTTAATAATTGGGTGGATTTTTTGACTCACAGACACAACCTATCTTCACTGAAAAAATTGCTATAATTAAAAAGAAAATACCAGCTGGGCATGATGGCTCACACCTGTAATCCCCGCAACTCAGGAGGCTGAGGCAGGAGAATAGCAAGTTTGAGGGTAACCATAGCAATGTAGTGAGACCCTGTCTCAAAATTTAAAAAGGGGCTGGGATGTAGCTCAATGGTATTCTATCCCCAGTATCACAAAAAGAAAAAGAGAAAGAGAAAGAAAGGAGGGAGGGAGGAGGAAGGAAGGAAATACCAGCTGGCCTCTGGACATCAGGGCTGTTTAAATGCATGAGATCTTCCCTTCTAATTACTGTACTTTCAGACTACTTTTCTTCTCATACTGACCCACAAGCTGTCACTTTCAGGACCCTCTAAGCCCTTCCGGTCTTCCACACAGCGTCATGCGCTGCTTAGCCAGTGCTCCCATCTGCTCACACTAGTGTAGCCGTTTCTTGGTGCTCTTAAAGTTAATGGAACATGTGGTATGTTCTCTATTTCTGATAAATATATGAGACATTTTAAAAGCAGTATAAAAATGTTTTCAGTACAATTTGAGAAAAATACATATTTCTTAAAGTATATAACAGTGAGAAGCAAGAGTGATTCATTTCTTCTTTTATGAAATATAATTTAAACTTTTCAGAAAACAAATGTAGATTTTCAAATAATTTGTACTCGTCCTATTCTGCAGTTGAATTTTTTCTTCAACTGTTTCAAAATCTGACAGTTGGAAAATCTTTCTATATTATTTCTTTTGACATTATCCCTGAAAAAGAGTTAGTACTCAGTTGTTCTATAATTGTGAAATTGGAGGGTGTTCTTGATATGCAAACATAATGAGTACATAAAATATGTAATGATTATTACTTTACATAAATTCTGAGTCACAGGAACAGTTTACAGCAGATTGCATCAGACTGTTAGGATGACATAACAGTGAGTGATCAGATTACCACAGACTTTTGGGTCTATTAACAAATAACTGGTAAATTCTCTGTTTTCAGAACTTTATAATGATCTGCTATTAAAGTTGTGGTGAATTTACATGTTACATACATTATGTGTGAATATCTATGTAAGCTTTTGATACTTGTAATTAAAGGAAACAGTTATAACCCCAAAAAGCAGATCAATACAGTTGATTTCATGCTGTGTTCTGGTTTCCAAGAAAAGAAAAAGTAGGACACAAGGTAGAGGTTGTGAGATATAAAAATACAGAAAAGTGTTATGCTTCCAGTCACTTCAGAAACAATTTTTTCCAGCCCATATCAAACAGATAAAATTCTATTTCTGTTTCTTTTTTTTTTTTTTTCATTTCAGTGGCGGAAAATAAACCCCAGGGCTTTGCATGTGCTAGGCAAACACTCTACCACTGAACTACGTCCACTGAATCATGTATTTCTGTCTTTAAAGACTCTCTCTGGTATTTCCTTTTAGTAAAAAGCAGTACTGATAAGAATTTCTTACAGGCAATCTAATGCCTTATGCACTTCTGTTTGCTCTGACCTCACCTTGTTCTGTTCTCTTAATGTAAATAATTCCTATGCTATTTAATTAATAGCCCTGTAGTGGTTTTTTAGATTGTACTTAGAAATTTCTTTCCAAGAGCCAAACTCTTTGAGCATGTATGCAGCAGTGTGATCCTAGTTTGGGAACACTTTGTAAAACTGATGTACTGAAGTCACCAGATAATGCCCTGGTGATTCAAAATTGAATGCCTGAATAGTTGCTTGCTTTGGAAAGGAAAAAGGAGACTTGACCTATTTTAGAAAGTAGTCATAATATCCAGTTATTTGCAATTTCTTTACTTAGATAAATCAGTACTTAGGTTAGCTGACCTGTTCATTACCATGAAAGAAGTTTAAATCAGGTTAAGATTCCTTGTGCTATAAAAAAAATCTAAAATTATATAATTTTCAAATGAATTTTAAAAACAGACAATATGACACTTGGTAAAGAGCTTAGATTTGGCCTTGGTTTGAATCTGTGAGATCCTGAACCTCAGTTTCTTCACTGTAAATAAGAGGAGTTAGGGATTTAGCTCAGGGGTGGAGTGCTTGCCTCACATCAGCAAGGCTCTGGGTTCAATCCCCAGGACGGGTGTGTGGCAGAGGGTTGTAAATTGTACCATTGTTCAAAAGTTGGTGTGAAGAATAAATGAGTTATAAATGTAAATTAATCTGGAATCCCCAACTATATGAATTTCCAGTGCAGTTGATGACTATCAAATCAAACGTTCTTAGCCCTCAGGGGAACCACAAGACCAGGACGTATTAATAGAAGAAGTGAATGGATCTCCATCCTTTGAGCAATCACTTGTACCTTCTTCAGAGAGACTACACCTGAGTCTACCTAAGTCTGATAAAATCCTCATGAGTGGTGTTGAAAACTCCAGTTCCTCCCCGCCCGGCATGGATTACGTAGCCTCCAGCCCCAGGAAACCAGGCTCTGGAAACGTGTATGGCAGAAGGCCCAGGAGCACATTCCCAAACTCCCACCGCTTTCAGTTAGTTATTTCAAAGGCACCCAGTAGGGATCTTTTGGATAAACATTCCGAACTCTTTTCTAACAAACAATTGCCATTCACTCCACGCACTTTAAAAACAGAAGCCAAGTCCTTCCTGTCACAGTATCGATATTACACACCTGCCAAAAGAAAAAAGGATTTTACAGAACAGAAGATGGAAGCTGAAACCCAGACTGAGTTAAGCAGGTATGGCACATCAGCAGTGTAAGTTCAGGAAATTAACTGCAAATGAATGAATAAAGCAATATTTCTTACTATCTGTTGCGTACCTTATGTGCCAGACTTAAGGTCTGGTGGTACCATTTTGATTGTAATGAGATTAATGTGACTCCTCCTTTTCTGTATATCATTAGGTCTATCAGAGTAATTGTTAAAAAAAATGCTGCTAATATTTTCAAGTTCCTTATAAATATGAATGTTACAAATTTTAATTTATTTTTACAAACAGTTCTAGAACTTTTATATGCTTTTAATTATACTTTCAGAATATCCTTAAAATTTATGTCATCAGCATTTGTGTACATGTGCGTACTGATTTATGTTAAAAGTGGCAAAACAGTGGCTAGTAGAGGGTATGATATCCAACCTTTATGTAGTTATCCCTGTGAAGATATTCAATCTTGTGTGACCACACAGCCCAGGATAATTTAAACAATTGGCATAATGTCTGGAAATTAAGCATAATTTGTCTCAGTAATGGTTTTACATATGCCTAACAAATATTCATTAAAATTTTGCCAAATGATTAAAGAAACCAACAAATCTTATATTACATAAACAGTTTGATACTAGGGTTTTAGTTATTTTAGAAAATAAAAAGCTGACTAGTACTCTTTCATTAGTAAATAAGGAAGTACAGTAGTCTCAGTTGAGTCTATACATATTTAACAAAAATTAAGAAATTGAATCTGATAGAATTCGTCAAGTGGGGGAGAACCAAAGAAAACAAGCAATTTATATCTTTTTATGATTATGCTTATGAATGTTTTAATGATAATAGTCCCCATTTTAATTGTCCCATTATATATTTAGCTGAAATCTAGCTACTATTCAATAAGAGGTTGAGGGCATATGTAATCCAAGCCCCAAGCCATACCTATTTTCTGGTTGTATAATTAGAAATTACACATTTTATAAGAATAGATAAGTGGATCTCATTCTCTTATGTTTATTTTTTATAGACAGTATAAAACCTGTTATAGTGCTTATACTATAAAAGAATAATGGTCATTTCTTTTTAAATATTACAGCTTTAATTCTGATTTTGATATAATTGAGACTAAGAACTTGACAGATTCAAAAGTGAACACAAAGCAGGTAATAAAGATGCTTTACTCTCTCTATGTATAAACTATTGGGACTATGAATAATAATCTCTTGGTGGCACTTGTATATAATAGAGCCAAAATATAAAAGGTTTGCCTATTTACAGTTCCTCTGGATGGCCAGATTGGTCCTGCCAAATCCAGGAAATCATTTGTTATTAGCATCTAGATGGTTGGTGGTCTGACTGGATTGATGAATGAATAAAATACACTTAAGTATTGTTCTCAAAAAAGCAGACTTGGACTACCAAAGGTTATAGTGGTTATCCTTTAAAAGAATAATATAATCATTTCTTTTTAAATGCAGAAGCTATTTGACTTTTTATGACTATTTTTTAAAGAATTTCCACTGATTATATTGTTGGAAATCATGCATTTTATAAGAATTGATGGATAGCATCCTTTTACATTTACCTTTACTTTTCTAAACCATAGGCTCATTATTGGATTATCTGCATGTTGAATACTTAGCAATTATTTCTTTTAAAATAGCTTTGTCTGATTTTAAGACTACCCTCCCCCAGATTGGGGGTCTCAATCATGTATTTCCATTTCAATAATTAATAGCTGTTTGACATTGGGTGCTGCCACTTAAGGCTCAAGAACAAGATACTTGAGAGCTAAGTGTCCTTATCTAGAAAAACTAATTAATGTGCAGGATCCTTGGGAGGAGTAAAAAATGTAGATAGTGTTCCTAACCTTGTAAGAACTTAATAAATGATGGCTGTCACTCGCTTGCATTTTATGAAGAGAGTTAGCTCTGTAGACAAACTAAAGCAGAGGAAGTCCATCTTTATGAAATAGTACTCCAAATGTTCATCCATAACCATGGAAGAAAATGGTGGTTCCTCATATGATCAGTGACATCAGCAACTGGTTTGAGGATACCAGTAGAAAGTATTAACTCATAGGTTCATATTTTAACCACACTCTCAAAATTGTAAAGAACCTACAAATAAATTGGCCTTGTAAAGGTTAAATCTAATAATGCAAATAAATGCTTAACTTCGTGATATAAAGGAATATGTAAAAGTAAGCTGCTGTTATTTCTGTCTGTTTTTTAATATTATTGGTCATGCTTCCAGTGCTACCACTGCTTGGATATTTGAGATGTCAGTGTTTGAAACAGCTATTTGAATTTTGAATGAAGGGCCTTTTTTTTTTTTTTCAAATAAACTTAAAAGTTGTACATTTGCTTCATTTTCTCATTATGTTTTGATTTCTTAATGTTACTTAAAATGTTACTCATTAAAATACAAGAAATAAGTCATTTTATCTTTAAATAAGTTTAAGAAAAGAAGTGCTGATTGGTTAGAGAAAGTATTCTAAAACATTTTTGTCGTATCAGTTACTTTTACTGGATTTTTCAGTTCATTTTCCTTGAAATTTGCTAATTTTGTTTTATTTCTGCTTTCATATTACACTTTTGAAGCAAATTATTTATTCTTTTCATTATATTCCCAGGCATCTAATTACATGACATATGGCACCAAAGAAGAAATAACCCCTTTACCTATGCAAGGGCATGACTTAAGGTGGCACACAATTAAAGATGGTATTTTGCAGCCTTCCTCTCAAAGGTAACCATTTACAGGAAGATAATTTCAGCTGTCTTCATCTAATTGCTTTTCTGTATAACAGACATATATAATTATATGCTGCAATCTATTTTGTGTTATATGATTTCAGATAGTTTTACGGAAATTTTACAAAGTTAGGTGCTCAATAAGTTTCATTGAATTGATTTTGTTTATGCATTAATAAAGGAAAAAAGGACACTAGTTTATTTGTCATCCCTGTTCATATAAAAAAGAATTTTCCCCAAGACAGTTCCCTGGCAGTGGTGTTAACCAGTTTACATGGAATCAGTAAGACGGAAGAACCTGACCATTTGAGGAGTTATAATTTATGATTTTGAATATCCCAGTGTGCTACTGCTTGACCTGTCCCTGCTGTGTGGAGGCACTCCTAAGGAAATACTGATCACATTTAGTAGTTGTAGAAAACTACACCTAAAACAAAATGATAGGTAATAGGTGTAGAGAACCTTTGGTAGTTTTAGCTATCAACTGCATTTCCAGTGTCCAAGATTGGATATGAAATGAAGCGGTTAGAAGAAAGGAACGAGTAGAGATTTTTTTTTAAATTATTTTTTCAGTTGTAGATGACACAATGCCTTTATTTTATTTGTTTATGTGGTGCTGAAGATCGAACTCAGTGCCCCGTGCAAGCACTCTACCACTGAGCCACAACCCCAGCCCCAGGATTTTAAAAGGCAAGAATGAGGCAATATGCAGCAGAGCAGAAAGAAAGTGAATGCCATCCCTGCAGGGCCTCAGGTGTTTGCTAGGAAGAACTCACCTGCTAAGGCCACAAAGGAATTCATTGTTAACCTCTCTGTCCTTGAAATTCCTAGTGCTTCAACACACAAAGCTTAATATTTATAAGCTGCTCGTGAGCCAGTCTGAAATGAATTTAAAGAATAATTCAGCCGGGTGTGGTGGTGCACGCCTGTAATCCCAGCACTTGGGAGGCTGAGGCAGGAGGATTGCGAGTTCAAAGCCAGCCTCAGCAACTTAGCGAGGCTGTAAGCAACTCAGTGAGACCCTGTCTCTAAATAAAACACAAAATAGGGCTGGGGATGTGGCTCAGTGGTGGAGTGCCCCTGGGCTCAATCCCCAGTACCAAAAAAAAAAAAGAATAATTCAAAGGAATATATATCTTTTCTCATAATTTCTATAAAAAAGAAGTAAAGTAAAATATTATAATTGAGTATACCTGAATTAAGACCTTGAAATTAATTAATGGTAATATAATTGAATAATGACAATTGATCATAATGACCAGCTTAACAAAAATTTCCATAGGAAAATACGTTTTTAGCATTACTTATCATTAAAAATTGTCATTGTATTAGGGAAGTGCTATAGTATAGTTTTTAAAAGGATTTTGAATTTATAACTAGATCATCAGTTTTCAAATCTACCTATACTACTAGCTAACATTAATCTTGGCAAGTCACTTAGCCTTTTTGCTTCTTGGTAAACTCATTAGTAAATAGGAAAAATAATACCAAACCAACATAACCAACTAGGTGTTTTTGAAGAAAATTAAATTAAACCATGTATATGAAAATGCTTTAAAAATTCCAGAGCATAGGAATACTTATTGTATGCCCACCAAAATGTTTTGCTAAAATATTTTAACTTTTTCTTTCTAGGACAGTGTGTCAGTATGCTATGCAGCTTCCTTCAGAATATAAAACCTTCTCCAGGTAAGACCTTTAACTGCTTCATTTTGCTTAGTGAGAATCAAGAATTAAGGATCACAGACTGCCCTCTCCAGCCCCTGTGGCGCACACCTGTAATCTAAGCTACTCTAGAGGCTGAGGCAGGAGGATTGAAAGTTTTAAGGCTACCTTGGGTAATTTAATGAGATTCTGTCTCAAAATTTTTCAAAAGGTTTATGGGGATGTAACTCAGTAGAAGAAAGCTCCTAGGTTTAGTCTCTAGTTCCAAAAAAGAAATTAAGAATCACAGAAGCCATTATAAAATAAATCAGGACTGAACAACAATATCTCTTACCACCTGTTTTACATCATCAGTCTTATAAAACATGCTGAATTTGAGAAAATGGCCAGAATTTTTTGAAATAACTTTCACTTCATTTTTATCTCCAGTAGAAATTTTTCCCTAAGTTGATAATAGCTACCATATTTTTAAAATAAGTGGTATTTATAGTTATTTATTTTTGTACATTAAAGTAATAAAGAAGAGTTTTCAAGAAATACGTATTTTTAGTAGTTCAGGATGTTCTTCATAGAGATTTCTAATAACTGATTTCTAATAATAATCAGTTCTTTGCAGATATTATAATTGCAGTTCTTAATGTTGTCTTAGTTAATTTACATATTTAAGGGAAAATAATCTATTTTATAGTTTTATTTATTCCCAACCTTGGCTACTTTCATAAGCAAGTAAAACCCTGTGATTCAGTTTTAAAATGTGACTTTTGAGCCTGGTGCTGTGGAATGTGCCTGTATTCCTAAACCAAGGAGACTGAGGCAAGAGAATTGCTTGAGCCAAGGACTTAGGTCAGCCTGGATAACAGACTGTATCAGAAAAAGAAAAAAAAGTTCTACAAAAAAGGTTCTGAACTCATAAATGAATTTAGCAAAGTAACAGGATATAAAATTAACACCCGTAAATCAATTGCTTCCCATACACCAATGACAAATCTACTGAAAGAGAAATCAGGAAAACTGTCCCATTTATGATAGCCTCAAAAAAATAAAATACTTGGGAATCAATCTAACAAAAGAGGTGAATGACCTCTACAATGAAAACTACAGAACACTAAAGAAAGAAATTGAAGAAGACCTTAGAAGATGGAAAGATCTCCCTCCATGTTCTTGGATAGGCAGAATTAATATTGTCAAAATGGCCATACTACCAAAAGTGTTATACAGATTTAATGCAATTCTGTTCTTCTTAGAAATAGAAAAAGCAGTCATGAAATTCATTTGGAAAAACAAGAAGGCCCAGAATAGCCAAAACAGTTCTTAGAAATGTAATGAAGGAGGCATCACAATACCCAACCTTAAGTTATATTACAGAGCTATAGTAACAAAAACAGCATGGTATTGGCACAGAAATACAATTGAAGATCAATGAAGCAGAAAAGAAAGCACAGAGAGACAACCACATAAATATAGTTAATATATTATCCAGAATCACCATAAACATACATTGGAGAAAAGATAGCCTGTTCAATAAATGATGCTGGGAAAACTGGAAATCCATATGTAGTAGATTGAAATTGAACCTATATATCTCACCCAGCACAAAATGCAACTCAAAGTGGATCAAGGACCTAGGCATTCAAACAGAGACCCTGCATCTACTGGAAGAAAAAGTAGGCCCAACTCCATCAGGCTGACTCAGGAACAGACTTATTCAATAAGATTCCTAAAGCATAAGTAAAATCAAGAATCAATAAATGGGTTGGCATCAAACTAAAAAGCTTCACAGCAAAGGAAACAATCAAGAATGTAAACAGAGAGCCTACAGAAGGAGAGACAATCTTTACCACCTGCATGCACCTCAGAGATTAATCTCCAGGATATACAAAGAACTGAAAAAACTTAACAACAAAAAAAAAATGGGCAAAGTAACTGAATAGTCACTTCACAGAAGAAGAAATACGAATGGTCAAAAATAAATGAAAAAATGTTCACTATCTATAGCAATTAGAGAAATGCAAATTAAAACTACACTGAGATTTCATCTTACTCCAGTCAGAATGGCAATTATCAAGAATACAAGCTGATGGGACTGCAAATTGGTGCAACCACTCTGGAAAACTTGGAATGGAACCACTATTTGACCCAGTTATCCCAAAGGACTTAAAATCAGCATACTATAGTAATGCAACCACCTCAGTGCTTGTAGCAGCTCAATTTATAATAGCCAAGCTGTGGAACCAACCTAGGGTGCCCTTCAACAGATGAACAGATAAAGAAAATGTGGTGTATAAACACAATGGAATATTACTCAGCCATTCATAAAGAATGGAATTATGGCATTTGCTGATAAATGGATGGAACTGAAGAATATCATGCTAAGTGAAATAAGGCAGTCGTAAAAAACCAGAGGCCAAATGTTCTATCTGATTATGTGGATGCTGACCCACCACAAGGGAGGGGAAGTATTGAAGGTCATTGGATTACACAAAGGGGAATCAAGGGAAGGGATCGAAGGATGGAAATAGGAAAAATAATAGAATGAATCAGACATAACTTTCCTATGCTCATATGTGAATACATGACCAGTGTAACTCCACATCATGTACATCCTCAGGAATGGGATACAAATTGGAATGATTACACTACATATATATATATATGTCAAAATCCACTCTACTGTCATGGATATCTACAAACAAAACAAGAGTGACTTTTGATATAGCATTTTAATCTATTATGTGATTTTCTTATTCTTATATTATTCAGTATTGAGTGTTTTTATACTTATTTGTTTCCATTAATTCACTAATTTCAGCTAATTAAAATCAACTGATAATAGTGTTCTCATTTCCTTATAATAACTTCTAAAATATAGTTAATCTCATAAGATAGTATAATAAAGAAATGTGTCTAAGTAATTAAAAATCACTTTTGCATTGATGTTCACAAATTTGCCAATCAGATTTTTTTCTCCTCTTCAAACATTTTGAGAACATAACAAATTTTTCTTCTTGTATTAAGATTTCCCAATCTTAGTACAAATTGCTTCCTCTGAGTAAAAGAGGACTTCACAGTTAAAGCTCCTGCTTCTCTGGACAGCTTCCCCTCCTTCCTTCAAAGGCTTTGCAGAGGGGTGCTTCTCTGTTGCTGGACATGGTCAGGAGCCAGAGAAAATGCAGACACTGCTCAGATAACACTTGCTCCCAGGGGAGACCACATCTGGTTGCCCTCTTGCCCTCGGTTGCTCTCTTTTTTGTTTAAATTCTGCTCTTTTTTTTTACTGCTATGGATGTTGTAGAAAGCTATATTTTCCTCTATTAAGTAATATCATCTCACTTTCAGTAAATACTTATCTTTACATAATTTGAGAAAGTAAAAATGTTTTATGATCTTCCTTCAAGTGATACCCTCTCCAGTGATAGTTAATGGAAGTGCATTTACAATAATAGAGAGAGCTATTTCTGACTCGATAGCCATGTTGCCTGAAGTTTTCAGAAAAAATAAGCAATGATTTTTCTGTTCTGTATTGCCTTCCCAGTGATGAAGAGCTGTCATATCTCAGTTTCATTGAAGACGTAACAGATGAAATTTTGAAACTTGGTTTATTTTCAAACAGGTTAGATTTTTAAATTTGTGTTATGCCAGCTGAGTTGCACATTCAATGTTTTTCATATAGTGTTAATTTCTTAGTTATTTTCACACATTAAATAATGAAAGATTATGTTGCTTTTTCAAAATCATATTCTTATAATTGATAGCAAGTTGTAGAGAATGTTTAATTTGTATTCAAGGGCAAATCCATAGTCTGGTAAATTATAGAAAAGAATGAAGATTTTATTCATTAAAGTATTATGATGTTCTTGGTTATAGCAGACTGGTAATATTAATTTTTGCTTCTTATTTACAAAGCTGTATAATCCCATTTTACTAATCTGAAACTGTCACAATAATCAAAAGCAAGCATTTTTATTACAACCGTTACTACTATTAGATATGAAAAATGAGAACATATTAAAAGCTAAATTTGCATATTGTAAATGGAATGGAAAGTTTGCAAAGCCAGATAAGGTATTGCATATCTTAAGGAAATTGTGTCCTGAATCTAGCTTTAACATATATGTATCTAAAATTCATTGGACAGTAGCATCTACTTGGCTATGTGATGAGCACAGGGGACCCCCATATATACTTCCTGTGCTTCCTCAGCTATAATTTACCAAGTGCAGACATCTCCAGTGAATTGTTTCTGTTCTTACATCAAGTTATTTTTTAATTAAGCCCACATTTTCATTATGGAATAAAAAGCTATATCAAAAGGATCCAAGTTTTTTAACAGTAATCACCTCTCATTTTAAAAAGTTTGTTAAAAAGAAATCACAAAAAAATTGCATAATGGGACACAGGGTTTCAGTCTTGCAAGATGATAATATTTCAGAGATCTGTTTCCAAACAATGTAAATATATTTAACACTACTGACATGTGCATTTAAAAATGGTTAAGATGTCAAACAAAAGTTTGCATATAAAAACATATGTATTTATGCTTAAAATTTTACATTTTTTCTTAAGATGATAAGGCTATTGTAGCATTTTTAAATAATAGCACCAAAAAATGGAATCTACCTAAATGTTGAATAGTAAAGATTTGGTTGAACGAATTGTAGAATATTTGTTAGAGTGAGTTCTGTTCAGTGATTAAAATATTGTGGTAGGCCTGAGAGTGTGGCTTAGTGGTGGAGCCCTTGTCTAGCATGTGCAAGGTCCAGGGTTCCATCCCCAGCACCCCCCCCACACACACACACACACACGTGCGCGCACACACATACACAGTTGCAGAAGTAGATTTATTGTTACAGAAAGATGTTCAAAATGTATATAGTTGAACAGTTTTGGTAAAGAAATACACAAGCATAGAAAAATGCCTAAGCATGAATATTCCAAAATGTTAACAGTAGCTATAAAAACTAAAATATAGGTTTCTTAGACTTTTAAAGAAACATTAAATGATTTAGAGCTACTAACTCTAAGATTGGCTCATAACTTCAATGGTAACATAAATCAGTTTTTTTTTTATTTTTGGTTGTGTTTTTTTTTTTGCCGTGCTGGGGATTGAACCCAGGGCCTTGTGCTCGCAAAGCAGGCACTCTACCAACTGAGCTATATCCCCAGCTTCAATCAGTTGTTTTTTAAAGAACCTATTGACGGTGTGATAAATGAGCATAGTGTTGTCAAAAGAATAAATTCTGTGGAGCCTGTTGCATCTTAGTTAAATCGTCTTAATGGCTTGAGATCTAAACTATTGTCTAAGAGATGTTGTTTTCTCATCTTTGAAAATCATTTTAACAATACTGTTCTTTCCTATCATTGGTCAGAATTAAAGGAAACATGATTATTGTTTGTCTAGCACAGATATCTAGCTCTTTGTGGTACTTGAAAGTGGTCACTTTTAGGTTATTATGTGGACTTACCGTCAGTGGAATTTTTCATGTATAATTTAGGAAGCATTCTAAAATATCTCTAAGAGGATTTCTTTAGGGCTTGATTCTCAGTGTGTGTATGTATATGAAAGACAGGGAAGGAGAAACTTTAGATGTTCATATTTATTGTTTGGGGAGAGCTTATAGGAGGAGGGGGTGTGGAAGAATCTTTGTGCCTCACTAAAAATATTTTATTCAGAAATGTAAGCAGCATACAGTTTTTCTGAAACATTGGTATCCATTATGTAATTTGAAACAAAAGTATAATGGAAGTCATCCTGGCTTCCAAGCTGCAGAACTTGACAGTGTTACGGAGGGATTAGTCTTTAGCTTCAAGAGAAAAAGATTAATCTAAAAAATATTTTCCTTCTTTCAGTAGTTTGGGTATTATGTGGCTATTTTGTTTTTAGTTGATTTTCTGATTTTAAGACATTAACATTTTTATTTGTCATTTTTAGGTTTTTAGAACGACTGTTCGAGCGACATATAGAGCAAAATAAA
Organism: Glaucomys volans; assembly: GCA_020662805.1. Classification (NCBI taxonomy): domain Eukaryota; kingdom Metazoa; phylum Chordata; class Mammalia; order Rodentia; family Sciuridae; genus Glaucomys; species Glaucomys volans. Next base: position 210,002 of record JAJEJO010005651.1, on the reverse strand, counting down.
CAGCACTTGGACGAGGTTTGCCTTTCCTAAGAACCTCATTAGATTGATTCTAATACAGAAATTGTAAAGTTTTTCTACACCCTCAAAGCATGCACTAAAATCAAGCACTTTTGCACTTTTTGTTGGGGGTAGCAGTGGTGGAAGCAGGGGCAGTGGAAAGGAATGTATTAATCCCTGCTGAGATTAGCAGCACCACAGACAATTGTAATTTGATGTGATTAGTTTAATTGACGTGATTATTTTCTTAATCCTAGGAAAAAATGCGCCATCTGCTGAATGGCCTGAAGGTAGATTTGGGCTGCACATCTGAGGAAAATTCCATAAAGCTAAAGAAGGTCAATCTGTTGAATTTCCTTAGGACTGTGAATTCAGAACAAGATGAATTTAAAAATGAAAATGTTACAGCAATTCAACAGGAACACCAACAATATCGAAAGGCTTTAGATATGTTGTCCTCTGCACCAAAGGATGAAAATGAGAGGTTCTCTGTATCGGGCGAATTTTTCTTACCCACCTATAAATCAAAGTATTCAGAAGGGGTTTTAATTCAGCAGGTGAATGATGAAACAAATCTTAAACCTTCAGTTTGGGAAGAAAACAATCCAAGTATTTCAGATACCTCCGTGTGTGTCATTGAAGGTGATAGTGACACGGAGAAGGTCGATGCTTCAGATGAATTATGTTGTGTTAGCACACCACGCTCCCCACCTGTGCAGTTCCCCAGCGTCAAAGGTAACAGTAATCATGAGAAGGAGTTATCGACGCTTAAAATCATGGAAATGAGCATTAAAGATTGCCCTTCGGATGTTTGATCTTCATTAATAAATGCCTCACATGGCCAGTAACTCAGTATTACTTCATTCTTTTTTCATTTTAAGATTTCTATGTTAGCTTTCTATTCTGCATGATAAATTACTATAAACTTGGCAGCTTAAAACAGGTGTAGGGAAGTTAAACAAGGGTGTGAACCCCAGAAGGTGGAATGTTTGGGATCACTTGAGGATCTGTCAGCCATAATTTCTAAAGTTGCTTTTCAGAGGAACAGACTATCTTGGTAGGCATGTTGGTGGAAATGTTTTGTAATATGGTGTGGGTTTCAAAATGTTTTTTCCTGTCTATAGTATCTTTGATTTCTTTTTTCTCACTTTCCTGCCATATCAAAGGACCTTTCTAATTGCCAGGGAGCTGGAGTATCTGCCAGCTTCTGGCAGTGTTTTCCTGTGAGTGCCAGCATTCTGTCAGACCTGTCTAACACCCTCCCGCACCTCTATTTGATGAACGGGATCCTGACTGTTAAAACATGTCTCAGAAGATTCACCTCTAATTATGTCTTTCCAACTATTTAAAATACTATGCTTGAATAGTGAGTGTCTGTAATGTACAAAGTTTGGGGCCTAGGCACCTAGGCTCTAGAAGACAAAATTCATAACCCAAGTGTTCTAGAAATAGCAGTGGCCCCCAGCTAACCTGTTGTTTAATGAGTATCCTGCTCTTTCATCATCCTTTGGCCATGGCATTACTTCCCAAACGATGGCACATACTGTCATGGGAGAAGAGATGTCTCTGAAGACAGGTCCAAAGAGTCCCAGAGGGAAGCAGGGATTCAGCTCAGGACCAGCAGGGTTCTTGGCATACTTTACAGAAAAAAAAAAAAAAAAAAAAAAACAGCACAAGCCAAAAGTATTGACAGGTTTATTTAGGAAGTAGATACCCTTCAAGGGAGAATGCAGTCCATCTCAAGAGTGAGAAGCCCCAGTAGAAAGACCATATTAGGGGCCAAACTGGAGGTGGAGCCAGGTGGATCTGCACAATCTTCCTCTGCCCTTGTGTAACCTCATAAGGCATGGGCCAAGATTCACAGCTGCAATTTCCTTTAAGACTCAGTATCTCTCTCTTTATCCTAAATTCCTATCTCAATATCTTTGGAGATATGAAGGTTAATGTTTAATGGTGTAGGAACACCAGGCCCACCTCACTCCTGGGAAGGAGACTGCCACCACTGTGTTCAGGATTCAGACTCAGAAACAACCTGCAAAGTACAGCACTCTGGAGTGAGCTCACACCCCACTTCCACCTGATGCCTTTACCTAAACTTGGCAATGACTGCATTCTTTCATGAAGGAAGGTAGCTCGAGCTTAAGGGGAAATTTATGTCCAGACAAGGTTATAGGGAAACAAGACAGCCATTTCCTGTTCTCTTTACACTCAAAGTACAAATGCCTAGTGTAGAAAGGAGAATCTAGCAAATTGCTAAGTTATATGAAAGTTTCTGCATTTGCTTACGTTTTAAATGGTATTAAATTGAAATTAGCATTGTCCTTCAGAAGGCTTACTTTTAAAAGTCACATTTTAAAATTAATGAGCAACATTTATGGGCCAAGACAAATTATTTGTCAAGTGAATAAATCAGCTACATGGTTGCCAATGAATTACTTTGTCCTGGGCCTTGATTATAAAGAGTTTAGAGTCAAAGATTTCACTTCAACATGCCAAAGTTTAAACTTAAGTCTTAAGGTCTATAGAAATTAAAATGTACATCTACAAGTAGAAGTACCTAGTCAGCCTTCATACACTGAGGTAGTGTTAGAAAGCAATCTGCTAAAACTCATTCATAGTTCAGTGATAGAAGATGCCACCCTATCAAGCCACTTTCCCTAGACCTCACCTCATCCCTTCAGGATCCTTAAGTTTCAGGTCTTTCTTGAAAAGGAGAATATGCAGTAGTATTATTTTCCTATACTGCTTGCTATAAAATGTTACAACTTGGTGAAAACATGTTTATTAAGAGTTCTGGAAGTCAGAAGTCCTAAAGTCAAGGTCCTGGAGGGTCTAGAAGAGATTGTTTCCTCTCCTTTTGCAGCTTCCAGAGGCCACCTGTGGTCCTTCATTTGTGGCTTCTTCCTCCACCTTCCGTCTGGCTGTGTAGTAGTATCTTCATACTTCTCTCACAAAGACCCTTGTCAGCCAGGTGCAATGAAGCAGCCCAATGGCTTGGGAGGCTGAGGCATGAAAATCACAAGTTCAAAGTCAGCCTCAGCAACTTAGCAAGGCCCTCTCTCAAAAAATAAAAGGGGGTGGGGATGTGGCTCAGTGTTTAGCACCGCCGGGTTCAACCTCTGGGACCTAAATAAATAAAAGACCCCTGTCATTGCTCTAAGCCCACCTAGATTATACAGGATCATCTCCCCATCTCAAGATCCTAATCACATCTACAAAGTCCTTTTCACCATGTGAAATAACATTCTCAACTTCAGGGGATTAGGATGTAGACATTTTGGGGATACCATTCTTCATCTTACCACAACTATCAATATCATTAACCTAATAAGCTGACTAAACTTAGGCACCTGTTACTTGTAGTTTGGCTATGTAATGAATTTCAAATTGGGATCCATATTGAACATGTATACTTTTTAATTACTAAAGCAGAGGCTCTCAAACTTCAATGTGTAATGGAATCCTCTGGAGAATTTCTTAAGGCAGATTTCTGGGATCCATCCCCATTGCTTCTGATTCAGAATCTTAAGATCTGGGGTGAAGTTGAAGAATTTGCATTTCTAACAAGATTCCAGATGCTGTTGCTGGTTGTCCAGGAACAACCCCACCAAAAGATGAAGTGGACATCAACATACCTGCAAGTTCCACTGTAGGGAGAGCCACATGAGGAACTCCACTGACCTGCTGCAAGCTGATGTTGGTAAATACACCAACATCAGGAAGTACTTATTCCTCAAGTATGTTAGTTGGTCCATAAATATGCTGATTACTGAAGCTGGCTCTTTGGGCAAGGTGCCATTCTCTCCATGGATTACTGTGAAGACATGTGATAATGAATTGGCAATTACTAAAAGAAACATTTCTTCTGCATTATTTAAAATAATCCAATGGGGAAATTGGACTAATTTAATTATACACCTCTATGCAATAAGATCTACAATGAAAAAAGGAAGCAAAATAACTAATTGCACTGTTCACACACAAATCATCTTGCTTCACATGTTTATTTTCATGACAAAAATAGACCATAATATATTCATTTCACATATATGACATTCAGCCATTCAAACTTTTGCTCATTAAACATACTTTTATAAACCAATAACAGTTTATAAGAATTAGGCTCTTGATTATGCAATATTACATTAATAAACAGCACATAGAATTTCTTTTTAAACTACAAAATACTGGGCAACTATACTACCATTTTGAAAAAGTAGAACTCCCAGTGTATTGCATAAATTATAACTTTCTAAAATACATTTCGTAAAAATTTTCTCCAAATTTTGTGTTCCTTAGGTATATTGTCATGTTACTCCATTGGATTTTTAAAAATAGATTTGCTATTTAGGTATTTTTAAATTATGCCTTGCTAAACCCTAGATAGGGTTTGGATTGCTTGTTTTTAACCAGATAATACAATACAGAAATTTTTGGTTTGTTACAGTGTAATTCTTCCTTCATCTGAACTAAAAAAAATCTTTGTTATAAGTCAATATTTTCCTCTACTAAGGATTAAAACATGGAGGTTACGTCATGGAAAACATTTGCTTAATGGTGTAGTTTGAAACTGTCCCCCAAAGTACACATGTTGGAAACATAGTGCCCAATGTGGCAGTGTTGGGAGGAGGAATTTTAAGAGGTGCTTAGAGGGTCAGAAAGGCTCAGTCCTTATGAATGGATTGATGTCATTGTCTAATGAGTGTGTTTTCAGAAGAGAGGGTTATAAAAGTGTTCAATCCTCTCTTGCACTCTGTCACAATCCCTCTTCCTCCACCATCTGCCATGGGACCATGCAGCAAGAAAACCTTCACCAGATGTGGGTCCCTCAACCCTGGACTTCCCAGCCTCCACAAACCTAGAAAGGAAATATAAATTGTGCAGCCCAAAATATTCTGTTATAGCAACGCAAGACAAATACTTTTAACTTGTACATTTTAGCATTTACAAATAAAAAAATCAATATTTTAATGTAAAATATTACTTGATAATATGGTAAAAAGCAAAAACATCAGCCCAGTGCCAATCAATCTTTGAGGAAGGTTTGACAAGTTAACAGGCTTGAGATATTGACAAATATTATTTTTCTCGCATTTTCAAAGTGTTGCTTAGAAATCGAGTATCCTGATTAGTAAAGTAATAACTCAAGCAGGGCACAGTGGTGCACACCTGCAGTCCTTGCTACTTGGGAAGCTGAGGCAAGGAGACTAAGCTCAAGGCCAGCATGGGCAACTTAGACCCTGTTTCAAAATTAAAAATTTTAAAAGAGGACTGGGATATATTTCAGAAGTAGAGTAGTTTGCCTAGCATGTGTGAGACCTTGGGTTTAATCCCCAGTACAGTAAAAAACATTTTTGAAGTAATAATTCTATTAGAAATTAAAGCTACTTACCTTTAGTATAGAATTGTTTAAAAATCTAATATGGAGAGGATCTAATCTAATTGTATTAACAGAAGGTTTTAAAAAACATCAGGAACCATCTTTACACCATTACTTGCTTCCTCAATTTCTGTTGTGCCCCAAAGACAAAACTGTACAAATGAAATCACCAGAGCCCAAACAGGAACAGTTGCAAATCATTATATTGTTTTTTTACCTTTTTTACCTTTTTTTCCTTTACCTTTTTGCTTGACTCTCATGGGCTTAATGATTTTGTATTATTTTTAATCTTATTTTTATTAAATCTGTTCTAGAAATAAATTTGTAGCTACTAGAGGATGTCTACTTTTTCAGCCTGTTTGTTGGACTGTACAGTTGTTGAGCTGGTATTGTTCCAATAAAATACAACACCATTCCAAATCCTTTCAGAACTCTTAATTCTAAGACTGAGATTTAAAAATAATTTTTTTTTAGTTGTAGATACAATATCTTCATTTTATTTGTTTATTTTTCATGTGGTGCTGAGGATCAAACCCAGTGCCTCACACATGCTAGGCAAGTGCTTTACCACTGGGCCACAACTGCAGCCCCCTAAGACTGAGATTTTAATAAAAAATAACAAAAAGTCTCATTCGATGATCCATTGATTTCAGGTGATCTTTGATTTTCAGGATAAGAAATTTTGGATAGTCTCAGCATATGAAAGCAATCTGACCTACGATATTTGCATCTTGTGAAAAAAAAAGTGATTAAGTTTATAGTCCCAATTCATCTGTTTTTCTCAAAGGCTGAATGAACAGATAGAAATGGAAAGACTACACCATACTAGCCTTGTCCACTACCCCAAAACTTGAGGCCTGACATGTTGTTCGGGCTAACCCAGTCAATAATCCAACCTCTGAATTTCTTTGGCAGAATATGTATCTGCTTCTAAGAGTGAATTCTGCAGGTTTTTGTTTCACAAAGTTTTTAGAGGACAAATTTAAAATATGCATGCATTTTCACATGTCAATATACTCAAGTGTGACAGCTGGAATAACATACTACAGACTTTTTTTTTTAACCATTTAAAAAACCACCTACCAGCACTTGGGAGGTAAGACAGGAGGATCGCGAGTTCAAAGCCAGCCTCAGCAACTTAGCAAGGCTCTAAGCAACTCTGTGAGACCCTGTCTCTAAATAAAAAAATACAAAATAGGGCTGGGGATGTGTCTCAGTGGTCGAATGCCCCTGGGTTCAATCCCCAGTACCCCCCAAAAATAAAAAATAATAAAAAATAAAAAAACACCTAGTTCAGGGTTTCTATATGAAATCATGCTACTTGTGCTCTGCTATACCAGTGCAGGACACAATATTGTGGATCTGAGGCCAAGGGATTTTGTAGATATTAAATAGTCCTTTTATCTGACATGCCACAAAGTCATTTAATGGAAGTTTAAGAATAACCAGGCACAGTGGAACATGCCTGTAATCCCAGTAGCTCAGGAGGCTGAGGCAGGAGGATAGCAAGTTCCAAGTCAGTCTCAGCAACTTAGCAAGGCCCTAAGCAACTTAGTGAGACCCTGTCTTAAAATTTAAAAAAAATTTAAGGGGTTGGGGATGTAGCTTAGTGGCAAAGTGTCTCTGGGTTCAATCCTCAGGACTCACTCTCCAAAAAGAATAATGATGAAAACATTTATCTAAGTAATTTTCAGAAATTTGGAACAATACATCAGTCATACTGTTAGATCTACAATTAGAAGTTCAAACACAATTATTCCTTCTTTGTACTTATAAAAAGTACAAGCTTGAAAGTATATAGTTACCACTGCTTTCTTAACCCATCAAAATATTGAAAAATATTTTTGAAAACTAATTTTTCAAATATACATAGCTAATTTAAGCCTTTTTGGAAACAGTGTGCAGGCATCATTTCACATGTGTGTGACCTAGTATTTGACTTCTAACTGTGGATCCCTCGGCCAGATACTGCAGACCTTAAATTTACTTCTCAGCCCAGCCCTTTCTTCCCACTTAAAGCCAGTGACAATGCTGTGGAGGACATGCTATATAAGTTGCAAGGAGGGGTAGAGCAATATCCTGCCAATTCTTTACCCTTCCCCATCTCACAGTCATTTTCATTGGCAGCATTCGTGCTAGCTTCAAAGTGCCATCCTGCTCCAACCCACACATCACTCAGGTTTCTGCAAAACACACTGAGTATTCACCTCTGTGAAGTATTTCCATGAAACACTGATCAACCTGACTTCAGTTGCTTTCTGAACCACAGTCATCACTGTCTGGCAGACACAGAGAGAACTCATTCTCAGACCTCACCACCAGGGTGCAGTATGGAGAAAAGTGGCCCTGTACGTCCCAGGTACAGAACGAAGCAGTTTGGTTCGGTACCCCTGCTTACCTTTCAGGCCCCCAGGCATTAAATAAGCTTTAGGGCAACAAACCAAAATGTTAATGCCCACGTAGAGAATCATTTATAATGGTTAATTATAATGGTGAATAGTACTATTTCTCAGTTCAACATACAAGTGAACTCAGAAAACTATGCCACTAATGATCTGAGGATTCCTTCAAATATTTTCTAAAATCCACCCATCCTAAAACACACAAACTTTGAATTCATTTTTCCTCATTTTTCTAAGGGTCACGATAAATAGGGGGTAAATGTAGCTCTTGTGTACAGGAATTTGAAAAACTTGAGAAATGGTTTCTCAAGCAGATTTGGGGTTTTGTTTTGTTTTGTTTTGTTTTTGGTACCAGGGATTAAACCCACGGGGCTTAACCACTGAGCCATATCCTCAGCCCTTTTTTTTTTTTATTTTGAGACTACATTGCTTTGGGTCTCAATTGCAGAGGCTGGCTTCAAACTTGCAACCTTCCTGCCTCAGCATCCCGAGTTGCTGGGATTACAGGCATGTGCTGCGATGCCTGACCTCAGGCAAATTCTTAATGCAGTGTTTCCACTACTTTTAAATATGTCTGTCCCAATTAGAAAGGCATTGTTTTGACTTGTTTCATGTGAAATTTTCTTGCTCAGAAGCAAATTCTCCTAAATTTATATCCAATTAAGTTCCTTTAAAAAGTCTAATTTTAAAAAGATTGACTTCAATCCCCAGCACTACAAAAATGATTTTATAATTAACCGGGCTTGGTGGCACATGCCTGTGATCTCAGCTACTTGGGAGGCTGAAGCAGGAGATCTGTGAGTTCAAGGCCAGCCTGGGCAACTTAGTTCCTGTCTTCAGATTTAAAAGGGCTGGGGAAGTATGTAGTTCAGAGGGAGAGCTGGGCTGGGGATGTAGCTCAGAGGTAGAGAGCTTGCCTAGCACATGGGCCCCTTGGTTCAATTCCCAGAACTGGGGGGGGGGGGGATTATGATAAAAGCAATTCCAGTTTCCATTTACTTATGAAAACCAATCTCATGATAAGTTGCAGCTGACCTCCAGTTTAACATAGGGGTATATTTTATATTTCAGTTATTACTATTGTGAACATGCTGTATCAACACATTTAAAATTAAGCTGGCTATGCCATGCTGACTTCACTCAGTCCTGCACCACACTCCTCTTCCTGGGTTTCTGGCTAAACATTTCTCTTTCTGCAAGTTTCTAAGGAAGCACAGGCCCACCTTGTTTTAATCGTGCTAAAGGGTTTTGAACACTAAATACTAGGGCTTTCTGAATGTTTCACAGTAGATGTTCCAGAAGAAAATAATTAATATTGACTACAATTAACATTCCAAATTATATCCTGAAACGATCACTTTCTGTGCTCAAAACTATCAACTAAAAAATTTCAACAAAAGATGGCACTAATCAGGAAAACTGATGCCAGAGATACTGAAGGTTATCAGTGGAAACACTGATTTGGAACATACTTTTTATAGAAATGTACATTTTGGTAAATCTGATGTGAAACTAATAGTATCAAGGAACTAAAAGACACTAAGATACATGACATTTTGTGCTCGATCAGGCAGACAGTAATATCCTCAATTCAGACACTGTTAAACCTATGAAACCTCGGTGTTCTAGAGTTTGCTCTTGAAAACACATTATTTCCAAGTCAAATAATGTAGATTTATTTTTATTCAGAAATTCATATTTGCTAACTGCAATTAAAAGTTAAAATTACATGGCTCTTAGAAGCGATGTCAAACATGCAACAGTTTTAAGAGTGACAGATTTAAACAATAAAATTTTGCCCTCTTAAGAAATTTATCAAATTACAACAGAAACACAAATGTATCATATATTACTCTTTAATTAGATCTTTGTTTTACAATATGTTCTTGTCAATGGGACACTTGAAAAATAAGCCTGATAGAAAAGCATTTTCTAAAAACGTACCATTTAAAGGAAAAAATTTTGTTATCTTTTATGTGGAGATGGAACATAATCATCTGGGAGCTCTTTCTAAATATTTTCACTTCAGTCTATTATTCTTTAACCACAACTTTTAAAACAATTTGAGATTTAAAATTGATCTCTTGCTCCTAAGAAAAAAGCGTGTCCACTTTCAATATCCACTGTCTGTAGTACCTTCTGGATGCCCCCCGTGGGTGGCTGGTTTCTGGATAAATCAGTTAGACTGGTGCACAATCGTGGGGGAAGTCCTGTCTCGTGACTGAAGACACACAGCATTCACAACAGTAAGTTAAACACTTCAGGAGGGAGTTGGGACTCAGAACGATGCCCAGAATATGTAATTTGGGGAAATAACCCTAGATTTGACATTCTGGATCTCTACTGTGAGAAATCAGTCTCAGGGAAAAGGCAATGGCTCTTCAGCTAATTGTACCGATTGCCCTCACCTACTCAACTGCAGCTGAGTAAGGCCACTTCCGCCAGGGCCCAGGACAGTGCTCTCCCCTTCAGCTCAGCCTGGCTGTCCAGTGGCAGGTGTCTAAATGGGAAGGGTGGGGACATTAAGTACCTAACACTGACCACAGGGCTGAAGTTAGGGGATTAGGGAGCTACAATTCAAGTACCTTCTGAACACCACAGCAATTTCTGGTGGCCCCTCAAGTTTGGGCTGTGGTTTTGGGAGAAGAGGTAAAACTATTATTAATAATCCCAACTTTGAACCAAAAGAAAGCCTCTGAAAGCCTTCTTTTAATGATAATATAAACCTGAATTATCTGTGGGGGAAAAACACAGGTTTAGGTGGAAGAACTCGAAGGAAACAGTAAGTCATTGACAGTGACAGGCCTTGACTTCACTGGGGAGAGGACAGGATAGTGCCCACCCTCACCAGTTCCTGTGCTAAACCCTGGCATCTCGGTCTGAGTGTAGGTAATACTGCATTTTTGTACCATCACATGCCACTTACTCTTGTCCCAGTCATTCTACATACTCTGAATCCTTCTCTTAGAAACACTTTTGAAACAATGTCCATTGTTATTGTTTCAAATATAAACCAACACATATATTAAAACAGATTTTATCTTTTAAGAAAAAAAAGTGCTTACAGCCATCCAATGCAATTGTTTTTCACTTCATTTTTAACCAATAAAATCAAACTCATTTAGGTTCATGAATAATACTGGAAAAAATAGTTAATCCGATTCTTACATTTAAAATAATATGCCTTCATTCCCAACTTTCCTTTACATTAACTGACTCACTGCAGTGTCTCCATGAGTTGAGCTTGTTTGGAAAATATAGAAGGTACAAATATATAGAATTTTTACGATAAAAAATTTTTTGAATATAAAAATGCTTTCCATGTTTCAAAATAACACTTTTAGATTTTCCTTAGAGTTTTGGGCTTAGTGACTAACCCATTAAATACCCAAGGTTTTGTTGTTGTTGTTGTTTTAAATAACAAAGGTAGTAACATGGTTTTAAATACAAAGTTATACAAGAACCACTCAAGTCTGTGGATCATCCCCACAGAAAGTTGTTTCTTGCTAAGAAAACCCCTAAATATTTCAGTCATTACATAAAATTCCATTATCAAAAACTAGTTTAAGATAGAAATCTACAAGATAGAAATCTATGCGCCTTAATGATTGCCAGAATTGCCCAGCATAGCTTCAGTAAAATAGAGAATTGTCTAAAAAATACAATCTCCAAAATGTGTGCAAGTACTGCAAACTGGACAGACCAGGGCTGGGCAACACCCTCAGCACCCAGTCCTCGTTCTTCCGCACCTTTCCCAGGTCCCAAGCCCCCTCGGCAGCCTCGTGCTCTTTAGGTTTTCCTTCAGCGTGCCACTATTCATACCGCACCGCGAGTTGTGGTGGATACTGGTGCGGGTCAGGTGTCGAGGAGTTAGTATGAGTTAGGCAAGCACTTTGCTTCAGCTGTAAACGCGTCACGTGATGGGTCCCTATAAGAAGGTCTGGGAGCTTAGATGAGCCTGGAGCTTTTCAGGAACTGAATAAGAACTCGGTACACAAACGTATACTGGCAGAGGGTCTGCACCAGCATCATTCGCTGTTGCCTCAGCATGTCCAGCACTCTCGGGATGTCCAGCACCTGGGGGAGAAACTCAGTGAGGGAAAGAACATACTCCCAAGGGAAACAAAGCACAGGGAAAGGGGGTGCCACACATCAATCTGGTTAGGAGATGGGCAGTCTCTCGTCTTGCTTAGCATCTTCCATAATAACTCATAAGCACCTACTGCTGATCAGTTCTAACTACAAATAGAATGTTAATGCAGATTATTTCTCAGACACTCCCTAGGTATACCTCACTGATTCCAATTACACATAAATCACCATATTTCACCAGATACCGAGAGTCAACAAAAACACAGTGTTAAGTGTTATCAGTATGCAGCTCAGCATTTCCCACAGGGAGCAATGATCAGCATTAAGCATCCTTGAAACATGAACAGGTATTCCATAAAAACAGAGCTCTGAGCTCAAATTTGGGAAAAAAAAAAAAAAAAAACTGGTAAAACAAAGTTAAACAGCCGTACTTATTCTGTGATGTTTCAGTCTTCAGTATGCTAAAAGGTACTGAGAATTTTTAAGAAGACAGTCTTTTGCAGAGAACATTTAATAACATCTTGTGGTTACCACAGTCCCAGAAAATGTGTTCAAAAAGAACTGTTAGCCAGGCACCTTGGCACATGCCTATATTCCCAGCTATTCAGGAGGCAGGATGATCATAAGTTTGAGGCCAGCCTGGGAACTTAGCAAGACCCTGCCTGGAAATAAAATTTCAAAAGGTTTGGGAAGGTAGATCAGTGGTAGAGTTTGCTTAGCATGTGTGAGGCCCTGGGTTCAATCCCTGATGCTGGAAGGGGGTGGGGTGGGGGAGCTATTAGGTTACTGCGCCCTTCTCCTTCCCAGCCTTACTCCCAATCCATTCATTATTCTCCCCACCACAAAAGATAGGGCTTAACACCAAGTCATCACCTCATTGTGTTCCAGACAAGCAATCATGATCTCTGACAAAATGACCACACCAGTTCTTCCTACCCCAGCACTGCAGTGGACCAGCAGTGGAGGGTTGGGGCTTTTTGGTTCACTTGTACTGTTTGTATGACGTCGAACAGACTGGATCTCTTCAAGGTATGCTGTGAGGAAAAAAAAAAAATCAGTGAAATAGAAAAATACTTGGGGATTATGATTTATCAAATTGACAATTCATTTTCCCTAAGCCTGTAGATAAATACAGCATCAGGTGCCATAAGTCAATCTCAAGCCTTGGCTGTGACGGTGGGCAAGCCTGCACCTCCACTTCCTCACCCCCAAGGGCCACGGAGGGGACACTCACTGACAGGTGTGACATTCTATTCAGTACCAAACTAGACTTTAAAAACAGCCCTGGTAACCTCCCTACCAAAATCATTTATATTCTTTATTTTAAATCGAGTCCAAAGTTTATGTGAGGCAATATAAACATTTCAGAAACGTATCTTCATTTCTGGCCAGAGATGCTGTCCTGAGAACGCGACTCTTACATAAAAATCCCTTGAGGTCTTCAGGACAGCCATGCTCAGGCCAGTCTGTGTACTGGAGATGCCAAACTGTCCTCTCCTGCCCCGTGAGAAGGTGCTTCATCTTCAAGCCTGTGGTGGCATAGCAGCCAGAGTCTGTGCGGAACCGGGTTGTGATCTTAAACCTTCCATAGGTGACAGTGTTGTGCCTGGAACCAAGTCGTGGCCAATATCTAAAGCTCTTCTCCCGTCCACCTTCCTGTTAAAGACAAGCACAAAACACAGTCCTAGGTGCCCTTCACCCAGACAGCACTGAAGCTCAGAACTACAATCCCACCCTGCCTTTCCTCTTAAGGTCAGGATGCCATGTAATTCACATTGGCAGCTCTTTGGAGGCTGAGAAAATCAATTAAGAGAAATGAACACCTACCTCTTCTGCTGTCACCATTGCTATAATAGCAATTCCCTGTTCCCATACCATCTGCCAAAAATCCTGACAGGTATTCTGTAACGGTCCCTGTGTGGCAATATAATCCCATTCAATTCCACTGACAGAGACCTGGAAGTAGAAAAGTTTAAAATAAAATAAAATTAAAATTAAAATTACTGAGTGTGTGTATAAAATGTGTGTCTGCGTATGTGTTCATGGTAGTATGGAAAAAGTGAACTGGATTCCTCAGCAGAATCAGGAAAGGCTTACATGTTAATCTTTTTCTTGTCAATACAATCTCCATTACTGAAACCTTTGTAAGGTATGTGCAGTGAATTCCTGTGACATCTATGTGACCCTGGGGCAATCTGCTAATCTCAATCTGTTCTTACCTAGAAAATAAAAATACTGCCTACCCTCTGCAGGTTGCTGTGAGGACTGAGTCAACAGAGACAGTGCCTGGCAAGTCATAAGTAAACAGTAAGCAGCTGTCACTGCTGCAATAGTTTAATTCCTCTTGTAAAAACATTATCAATATCAGAGTACCCCAAATTTCCCCTCATTAAGTACTAAATCTGCCAGGCACCATGCTACGTGGCTATAATTTCAGCTACTCTGGAAGGTGAGGCAGGAGGACTGCAATTTCAAGGCCCGCCTGGGCAACTTAGAGAAACCTATCTCAAAATAATAAATAAAAAGGGCTAGGGATGTAGTTCAATGGTACAGTGCCTCTGGGTTCAATCCCTAGTACTGTGCTGCCAAAAGAAAAAAAGTACTATGTTGGAAAAAATATTCATAATTAAACTAAAACCTAAGTTAACATGAGATTTCTAGGAAAATAAGTATCCTCCTACTTAAGGTAGTCTCACCTCTGAACTTCTGAGTCAAGATCATTCTCTGTAATATACCAAGTTTCTCCTTAAGATTTAACATCCTTGAGTATGGTCAAACGTAACAGCAAATGACTGGATTTGCAGTCTGGAAAACTGGGTTAAATCTCAGCTCCACTGATTTTTTTTTTTAATACTTTTATTTACTTATTTTTATGCTGTGCCGAGGATCAAACCCAGTGCCTCACACATGCTCGCAAGCACTCTACCCCTGAGCTACAACCCCAGTCCCAGCTCCGCTGATATTCAGTGACAGCGGTAACCGTTTTCTAAGCGTGCATTAAACATGAAATCCTGTGCTAGTCCTTCCGCACACACTCAGTCACTGAGGTTGCCAGTCACAGCCCTGGCTCCACGTCCTCTCACTGAGCGCCTCTTGGTGGCTGGCATGTGGCTGGGCACAGGTTGTAGCAGCGGTCGAGTGGGAAGTCTGGGGTAAAGGCCTCACACTTCTCTGTTTAGAGATGAGTCAACTGAGATCCTGCAGCTGGTGAGTTGTAGCTCAGGAATCAACCTGAGCTAGCCAATTCTGAAACTCACAGTCTTTCCACTATTTTTTTTTTTTTTTTTTTTTTTGCGGTGCTGGGGATTGAATCCAGGGACTTGTGATTGCGAGGCAGGCACTCTACCAACTGAACTACATCCCCAGGCCCCCCATCCACTATTCTTTAGGTTGCTGTAGAGATGAGAAGAATAGCTCATCTAGTCAGAGACAGGATGAGCTATTCCAAAGAAATGCTTGGTTTCTGAGTACACGGTAGCCTTATATGGAAACAATGGTATGTGTACAGATTCCTCAAAACCATTAAGGGTACTAGCAGGCATACATGTTGCCTGTCTCCAGAAAGCCTCAGGCACCAGATTGCTCTCTTGTCAAATATGACTTGCAAACTCAAGAAAATGTGAAGAAGAAAATCAACACTTGATCACAGACACTTACTCATTCACCCACTATAAGGAGATTTCTCCTCTCCAAAAAAAAGATTTGAAGCTAGCCAGCATAGGGTACAATAATGGAGGAGAAGGAACATCTGGCTTATTCAGCCACCTGCTGTGAATCATAACATTACCCTAGGTAGATGGCATCATACTGTTTCCAGGAAAAGAGGGCTTCTTTAAAGTGATATTTTAAAATGATCACAGGGAGAATGCAAGAATAGATGGCACCTTCAGGAGTACAAGTATTTTTTTAATAAAAGATGAAATTATATTAGCAGCTTTTTCTCTGTTGCTACAAAATGAAGAGTGCTATATTTAATGAATAATGAGGACTTGCCCAATTTCAGTTTCTGTTGACACAGACTGTGTTACATGGATCTGATCAATACATAGAAGTGAAATTTTTGCTAATACTATCAAAAAGCCCAGACACATTTATTACATAAAAGCTCGAACAAAGTGCCAGGTGTGGTGGCACATGCCCATAATCCCAGTGACTCGGGATGTTGAGGCAGGAGGATCCCAACTGAGGGCCAGTCTGCACAACTTAGTTAGTGAGATCCTATCCCAAAATAAAAAGGGGTTGGGGATGTAACTCAGCGGCAGAGTCCCACTGGGTTCAATCTCTGCCACCACAAAAAAAGAGGAAAGAGAAAGAAAGCTAATGCAGGTGTATGATGAGGGGAAAACTAGCAGCTCCTGTGGGAATTTATGAGCCAGAAAAAGGTCCCCAGATTTTAGGACAAAGTTCTAAAGCCAGGCAAATAAAGTGTCCCACATCCTGCTACCAACGTGAGGGCAGAGTGGTTTCCTACATGAAGACAGTAGGCATGACTTTCACTCTGACAAGCACTTTTTATCTAGCCCTGGTGTATGGGATTCTCCAGCTGCAACAATGTGATGACACAGTTGTAACAATGGTTCAAACTGGGGCATTTTTAGAACATATGAATGAATATAAATTCTTAAATATTCATAACTCAACTCAAAATGGAATGTACTGTTTATTACCCTAGCTGTTCCTCTCACCTTGATATGTGATGCGTTAATGTAACCAGTGTTGTTCTCCTTGGTTGGGACAAGCTCCACTCTTGCATCGTCATAGGGAAGGACATCTTGGAATCGATTTCTTTCTGCATTCTCAGGGAGTCGGGCTATTGAGCACTCTCCATCAACTAGACGTTTTTTAAGAATTCTTTCATATTCTGTGAATACCATTCCCTGTTCTAACCGCTGTTCCAGAATTTTACACTGCAAAATAGAGTATATGGAATAAAATTAATACACTCGCATGTCACAGCTGCATTTTAAATTGTACATTGAAAATGTTTTCCACTGCAGATCCAGCATTATCTAATCCTGAAAATTCTACATGAAACCAAACTTATAATTTTAACGAACCATAACAATATGAATTAAAAGAATAAAAGACATACTCTTCTTGGCAATACACATGATGCAAAATTCTGCTTCAAGTTGAAAAATGGCCTAAAGAAATTGTTGAGCTTGTTTTGAAATCCATGGTCAATTTTGTGCCATGTTAAGAAACAGAATTCTCCTGGAGAACAATGAATTCCAGAGTAGGATAATCAGTTCCAACATCTATGAACTATGCGGAGATTTATAAATGACATATAAAAAATGCTCAAAGCAGTAGCAAACATTGACAATGACCTCCAGGATCCAGTTGTAAGGAATTTTCACATCTTTCTGATTTTCATATCATAAAATCTCATAAAAAGTACCCCAGTCTCACAAAGGAAGTTTTGAAAAATTTAGCAACTATTTACTCCTGAGATAGGTTTTCAAAATGACAAAAGAAGTCAATATTTGTTTTCTTTCCTGTGTACAATCACATACTTTTGTAGAGATCGTCTCACTATAAGGCCATCAAAAATCAAGCCTGCCCAAATAGCTGGCAGATGGTACAGAACAGAAGCAAAAAAATAAACCAACATTCAAGCCTGAAATTAGCTGTTAAGACATTAGCTATACATATGGCCCAATTCTGTGGCCCAGATGAGAAAGTTCTTTAACACTCACTTATGAGTATTAAATCATGCTAGAAATTTCACTGAGGTCTCACAATGGCATTTTTGCAGCATTCACCAATTGCCCCAGAGAAGCCAGGGTGTCCTCCACGTACATACCCTTTCATCATTTGTCGCTCTGGTGGATACTTCCTTTCCTTCATCAGGCAGAGGCAATCGAGACAAGGAGAGTCCATTGAGGGCAGCCAATTTAAGGGGACCAATTTTTTTTGCATCTACTCGAGTCTTTTTCATCCCCTATAAAAATATTTACATGTATATATGAAACACACACGGATACAATCCTTTGAAAAGAAATCTCAATGGGCTGAAGGCTGGTAACAAAGGGAGTGTTCTCCTTTGCCAACAACCAGAGGAGAGGTTCCACTCCTTCGCAAATCATTTGTTTAATAAACATTAGGAGGAAGACATTCCTTTCAAGGCCAAGGCCCTGATAAGTCTTTCAGATACAAGGTTTTGAAACTCAATTGGTTACAAGGCTCTGTTGTAATGAAAGGTGAGGCTCCAGGCAGGCAGCATTCCTTCACAGAAATCCCAAATTTTAAAAGAAGACATAAAAACATCAGCTGCAGTCCACCAAAAGCAAAAAAAAAAAAAAAAACTTTAAAAACGTAGCCACCTGATTATAGTAAGCCTTCATAATAATATTTTTAAATGTAAATCTTAAAAATCCTGAAGAGGCCAGGCATTGTGGTGCGCACCTGTAATCCCAGTGGCTTGTGGACTGAGGCAAGAGGTTCCCAAGTTCAGAGCCAGCCTTAGCAACTCAGCGGGGCCCTAAGCAACTTAGTGGGGCCCTAAGCAACTTAGTGAGATCCCATCTCAAAAGAAAACATAAAAGGGGCTGGCTATGTGGCTCATTATAAGCACCTCTGGTATCAAAAAAAAAAAAAAAAAAAAAAAAAAATCCTGGAAAAAACCTCATCCTGAAAACCCTGAATGCCTTTTGTGGCAGCTCCCTTTGAACACCGTCTTCCCATATCCTGTTCTACATCCCACTGCAGAGTTGTGTGGCTCGGGTTGGACCATGACACTTCCTAAAAAAGGCTACAATGTGAAACAAGGAACATAAAACTGCTGAATTCTCTATCAGGAAGATAAAAAGAGAGCATCAACAGAATTTTGCTTCTAAAAGACAAGTATTCCCTAAAGTTATTATTAAACCTAATGATTTTCTTCTTGACAGGACATAAACCTAAGAACGCTTTCTCCTTGGATATTGTATACCTCCTTGGAAGCCATAATAATTATAAGGACAGCAGTCCCAATTTGAAAGAAAAGGTTTGCTCTGTTCTTATAATTGAAATTGACTTTAGGCCAGCTCCATCAGTCTAAAAAAGGCTATGAAACCCCAGGATCATAATAATAGAGCAAGAACAAAGAGAAAGAACATTTTGATGAGGATAAAACAGTGCTGAAAGACTTCTACTATAATTGGAGAATATGATTGGCACTTAACTCGAAAAGTTAACTGGATTATTTATTTATTTGTTTGTTTGTTTATTCCAGAGATGGAAACCAGGGGTACTCAGTCAGAGCCACATCTCCAGCCCTTTTTATTTTATTTTGAGGCAGGGTCTTGCTAAGTTGCTTAGAGTCTTGCTAAATTGCTGACGCTGGCCTTGAACTTGGAATCCTCCTGCCTCAGCATCCTGAGTTACTGGCATTAGAGGCATGCATCACTCTGCCTGGCAACTGAAATAACTTTTTTTTTTGGAACTGGGGATTGAATTCAGGGGGCACTCGCCACTGAACCACATTCCCAGCCCTATTTTGTATTTTATTTAAAGACAGAGTCTCACTGAGTTGCTTAGTGCCTTGCCTATGCCGAGACTGGCTTTGAACCCGAAATCCTCCTGCCTCAGCCTCCCGAGCTGCTGGGATTACAGGTGTGCGCCACCACGCATGGCTCCTGAAAGAATTTTAATTTTACTACTCATATTTGCTCATGAGCTTACCATTTAATGCCTTCTGGACTAAGAACAGGTAGAGTCCTGGGTTAAACAAAGTCCAGCCTCTAACTGACTAACATCCTTCAGAGTCACCTTTTCCCCTCTAAGCTTCATCTAGGCAGAAAAATGGAGACAGAGGGACACACAGACACACTAAAAGTCCTGCTTTGGCTAATGTTTCATGATTCTAATGTGTGCAGAAAACAATGGTGTGCTGATAATGTTTAATAACTGGCTCCTGAGGGAAAAAGTTCTGATCTGCACTTGCCAATTTCCAAGGTATAAATCTCATCATGGCCCAAACTACCAATGTGACATCAACTGGCTCACAAGATTCTTGAAAACTTCAAAGTTAGCTCCTGTTAGCCAATATAAGCTGGTTCCAGCACTTCTCTGCTGGATAAAGTTAATTGGCTGTAAGGTTAGTTCAAAAGCCAGTATTTTTTGAAGAAAGTCAAAACTAGCCTTGAATATCCTTTAATTAGCCCCAAGAGGACAAATACAAGATCTGCACAGTGATTTCTTATGTGAGAATCACTGCACAAGACTAAAGGGTGCATCAAAGAGAAAATCTTTATGTAGATATGTAAGTACCCAAACCAGTCTGCCTTTGAGATAATAACCAAGTCCCTGGAGGTGGAGCCAGACAGGTGCAGAATTCTAAAATGCTCCTTCTTGTCTGCAATTTATTTTACTGCTTTTAATACTAAACCTCTTTAACCTTAATTCACATTAGTCTGTTTGATTGTTGTAACAATTACACCAGATAATGGCAATCCCATGTTACCATGAAGGGTTCAGAGGGTTTAGCAAGAGGTTGGCCTCTTCTGCTTTTGGAGAGTTAGTAAGTTAAATGTATGATGCAATCTCACAGAGGTTAAGTTATTATTGACTAGGCACTTTCAATGTGCCAGTACTTCATTTTATCTCCTCAGCAACTCTCTGGGGTCATGTCATTCACAAATAAGAAAACTGAGACCAGCTTGCTCAAGGTTGAACAGTTGCCTCTTATATAGAAGAATCAGGGTCAAAACAATTTTTTAAAATGTCTCACTAAAATTAATTATGATGAATCATTTAATTCAGAAATGCAACTTTGCATTCCTAACTTCATGTGGGACATTATCCTTCAAAGCAAATAGGGCAGAATGACTGTCCCTGAGTTACAGACATGGAAATTGAGGTTTGAGGGTCCAACCCATTAAGCAGAAAACTAACAAATGACAAAGCCTAGACTCAGACCCAAGGCTTTTAAACCAACCATAGCTGCTATCCACATTTTTTGAGGAAGTAAAATCCTTTTCACAAAGGGGGAAGGGTACCTAAAAGCATAATCCAGTTACACAATTTTATCAATACTGCAAGTCTTAAAAGGCAATTAGAGGGTTGGGGCTGTAGCTCAGTGGTAGAGTGCTTGCCTCACACATGTAAGGCACTGAGTTCAATCCTTAGCACTACATAAAAATAAATAGGTGCCAGGCGCGGTGGTGCACGCCTGTGATCCCAGCTACTCTGGAGACTGAGGCAGGAGGATCGTGAGTTCAAAGCCAGCCTCAGCAACTTAGTGAGGCCCCAGCAACTCAGTGAGACTCTGTCTCTAAATAAAATACAAAATAGTGCTGAGGATGTGGCTCAGTGGCCAAGTGCCCCAGAGTTCAATCCCCGGTTCCAAAAACATTAAATAAATAAATAAATAAATAAATAAGTTAAATAAAGGTATTGTGCCCATCTACAACTAAAAAAAAATATTTTTTAAAAAAGTCAGTTAAAGAAAATTTGCACTTTAGGAGAATCAAATTCATTAGAGTCCTCAGATTTAGCTGAACCTGCAAGGTCCCATTCAAAAAATACAAAGATAATCTAGGCTTGATCACTGGGCTGTACTCAAAGTAAATATTTGGGGAAAATACTTGGGTCACACATAAAAAGAGTGGACAGCTTACTGTAATGGAAGAGTCCATCCAGTTACCCAGGGAGTTACTCAGGTGGAGTTACTGTGGAAACCCCTTGTCCCTGCCCTGATACGGACTGTCAGCCTATACTCTCAACCGCAGTCCACTTGAGGCACTAGACTTTACATTTCAGAAAAAAAGGATTGTTAAGGAAAAATCCTTCAGGAAAAATTAAAAATAAACTTAAAATTCAAACACAAAACTAATTAAAAGAAAACATTTAAGCCCGCGGCAGTTTTTAAGTAGTTTTTGTCTATACATAATGGTCTATAAGCGCATACGAGTTTTCTCCTGTCCACTGAGATGTTTGCAGCATTTTTGAGGATCTCATACACTAGACTAGAACCATACTTGAGATGGACCCTCAGGTCTGAGTGCATAGTCTAGCTCAGATGAGGGAGGAGAGTCCTTGCTGCCAGAACCCTGGAGGCAAATGAGTTCACACATCTCTTTGATTTGGCTCAGGTACAGGGGGTGGGTAGAGCAAGGGGGGTGGGGGCATGAGGAGCTGGATGCCAGAGCAATACAAGATGACTTAGAGTGGACAGACTTCATGACACGGTCACAAATGCTTAGTCAAAGGTTGAGAACTCAAGAAGTTTCAGTGAATAGATGAACAAGGCGGCTTCAACAAGCAAGTAATACTCACTAAATTATATACAGTATACCTCCATGCAGAACAGTTAGAAGAGAGGCTACAGAAATAAACATGGGTTTAAAGTTCCAGGTTAGTCACTCACTAGTTGTATGACCTTGGAAAAGCTACTTAATATCTCAGTGTCTATTTCTTTATCTATAAAATGGACATAACAATAGGCTTGCTGTAAACTGCAGGCAGCAAAGTAGATGCAATGCTCAGCACGTTCTCTAAGAACAGCTGAAAAGGTTAATCAGGCTTCTTTACATTGTTACAAATAAAGAAGCACTTAATCATTTTTATTTATTACACTGAACAGTAAAGAGCTGCCATTTCTACAAGGGACTTTTCCTGACTTCTCAGTTCACTTAACATTTCTTTTAATGCGACTAACCGAACTTTGTCTTTAAAGTGCCACATTTCCCATTCATGGCGAAGATATTCAAACTGTACTCACAGACTCTGACCTTCTGGTTTGTATAAAGAATTAAGAACACAGCCTTGGATGCTCTTCCCAGACATCACTTGAGCAAACGGAATGAAGACAGCCCTGGGGTGCTGCAGCACCTCAGGGTGTTGTTAACGGGCAGTGAGCAAAGCAATGTGTGCTAAGGTCATGAAATCGTAACTTCCTGTTCCTTGACACCGCATTACTAAAACATTTCCTTCACACCTCCATTCCAAAGAGCCTTCTCACTGCATCCAATTTATTATTTCTAGCGAAACCAGTGAAACTCTAATCAGTCTCCACTAATTCCACAGATAAACTCAACTATGTTTTAAATAAGACAAAAATAAAGTAACATGGGGGGGGTGAAGATGTTAAAAGACGATAAACAGGCCAGAAACACCCGAAGCGGCACCAGCCACGTGGCAGAGGTGGCGGGCAGAGGCAGGGGCAGGGCCCAGCTCTCCCTCCGCAGGCCAGCGGCTTACCCCCAGGGGCGGGAGTCCTTGCACCGTGTTCTTCTTCCCAGAGAGCAGATCTGACACCGGCCTTTTCTTCAGAGAGTCCCTCTTGGCTCGGTACCGCCCGGACGTGGTCAGGTCGGACTCGGACATGGAGGGCGTAAGCAGCCCGTCCCTTCGGGGCCGCCGGGCTTCCACGGTGGCGTGGACGGGGCCGCCTTCCCTGGCCCTGGGCTCTGCCTCTGCCCCGTGAGGCTTGGGCTCCAGAATGTGCAGAGGGCCGGGCAGCGGGGCGCCAGCCGCGCAGGCGCAGCCGGGCGGAGGCTCGTGAGCGAAGGCTGCAGGCTGCCCAGGCTCGCGCCTCGCCAGCAGGGCCCGCGCCCCGTCCTCCTCCAGCTCCTCCTCCTCCTCGCTGCTGTGGATCAGCATGGTGGCGTCAGAGAGAGACTTCTTGTGGCCATACCTCATGCCTTCCTGCTCTTCGGGCTCGTCCGGCTTGGTCCGCTCAACGAAGACGCCGGGCTGGGGGCGCGGCGCCACGTCTGCCGCCGAGGCCGACATGGTCCGCTCCTTGAGCCGCAGGCCTTCGAGGCCATGCGTGAGCCCCGCGATCTCGATGCTGTTCCTCTTCTGCAGCTGCGCGTGCCGGGCGGCCGTCAGCGGCTCGCTGACCTCCTGCAGGGAATGGGCCACGGGCAGGCTGTCCTCCTGGAACGTCTGGACCGAGTGGTGGACTCGCCTGGTGATGAGGTCCGGGTTGCTACTGCTTATGTAGAGGTGGCGCGACAGGTCCGGGGTGCTGTTGGCGGGCCTCGGGTACGGGTAGGGCGGGGGCGGCCGGTACACCTGGGTTTTCATGATGTTGGGAGCCGGGTAATCCTGCGCCTGGAGCTGCACGTTGGTCAGCTCCGGCACGCTGACAGCGCCCACCACTGGCCGCCTCTCCGCAGGGTAGGGGTAGGGAGATTGGCTGTGGAAACTGTAGTTCAAATTGAACGGGTAGTGGGCCGACTGCGGGGAGGTGAAGTGCGCGTGCTCCCGAATTTCAGGCTGGCTGTAGACCAGGGCATCTGGCCTGCTGTATGCATAGGAATTGCCAATGTTGAGGTTTCTCAGCGAGTGGCTCTGCCTTTCGGCATGCACCAGGCCTCTGTTGAGCTGCTTCATCACAGTCTCATAGTCTGGGGTCGGGCGGTAAGACGGGGGTATCAGGGCACTGTGCCGATGAGTGGGGATGTAGTCGGGTCTCGTGACATCACTTCCAGTAATACTTGGGTTGGAGGACATAGGGGAGGGCTGCAAGTATGCCTGAGGGTTATTTAAGGAGTTGGTGCTGTGTGCACTGTAGACACTACCATTACGGATTCGACCGTTGAGGTCAATTTGAGCTCTATCCAAACTTGTCTGGGAATGACAATAGAATCCATTCTGGTTGGGCACGAAGAGGTTATCTGGGAAAAAAAAAAAAAAAGTTTAAAATGTACTTTTTAAAAAATGTATTAAACTGGACTGACTACACCAGCCAAATATTGAGAGTCCCTAAATTTGGATTTTCAATGCAGCTGATAAAATAATATGGGGCTGCCAGGCATGGTGGCATACACTTGTAAGCCTAGCTTCTTAGGAGACTGAGGCAGGAGGATTGCAAATTTGAGGCAACCTGAGCAATTTAGCCCATCTCAAAAAACAAAAAGGAATTGGGATGTAGTTTAGTGATAGCAGGCCCCTTGGTTCAATCCCCAGTCCAGAAAAATAAATAAACATAAATAAATAAGATGACCTGGGGCTTCTCCTGCATTATCTGAGTGCCCTGGGAGCTTTGGCTTCCTCATCTATAAGATGGGGGTGGCTCTACCTGCCTAAAAGTTCAAGATCTGCCACCCAATAAAGATTAGCCTAATATAAGTTCAATGTTAAGATTATAACTAACAAAACAGTGGTTTTTCTGAACATTAAAAACATGTTCTTCACTAGAGACACAGAATGCTCTTTCTGGAACTCCACAGACCCCAGGGTAGAGATACTACTCAAGGCACTGAGCCACTGACTCTGCTGTCCTCAGGCAGGGATGTGGCCTTGCTAATGCTGATCTAGTTCAAGCACCAACTGTCTGTAAATATTTCCTTAACTGGAATTTTAGATTGCCTGCATAAGTTCTTCCAGAATGAAGACAAAACTTCCACCATAAAAGGAGAACAGTACAGCAGGATGTCCTTTCTCCAAACAGTGTCACTAGCAGCTGCATACCCCACTAAGGTCCAGAAGCCAAGAACCATGATAAGACAGCTGCAGCTGCCCCATCTTGGTCCCCACCTTTCAGTAAGATGTGAATCCAGGGCTCACAGGATCAGGAGACTCATCTCACAATGCTACATCTGTATCTATTCTGAGCAAAAAGAGGCCATGTTTTTTCCAGCCAAACTGTAGCGCCCCTGATCACTTTACTAACTGCATTTCAGTTTCCTTTGAAAAGTATTCTTTGTGTGCCTCAACAGCTCCATGATGGTTTAAGACACATCTGATTATCCAAGTGATATACCAGTGTAGTGGGTGCACACCCAACCCCAAAGAAAAAGCACACTAATGCCCACTTTATTCTTCCTGCTGTCACAGCGAAAACTTCCTCACTGCTGTGCTTTCCCTATCTCTGGAACATTCAGCCATTGAGTATCTGGGTCCCAATTTTCTCAGACTCCAGCTTGTCTGGACCAGTATGATGCTGCCCAGCAGGTATCCCTGCCTCTAGGCTCCTCTCAAATCATCAGATCATCTGTGAGCCATAAGAGACTATAGTCAGAGCAGAAGGGGGGAAAGGATAACTGGAATCCAGGCCAGTCAAAGGCATAATAATCACTGTAATTAAAGGAAGAAGAGATAAAGGTGACAGGAGTCTGGAGGAGGGAAGAATCACTTCCAGCTTGAATTAAGTTGATGGAGATATGGAAGAAAGGTTAAAACACAACTTTGCAGAAGATACTGCAATCAAAGGGCCTTGTGAGGTAGGTGGGAGAGGCAGGCATGTCCAGCATCCATCCAGAGCCAGGTCTCTCTATCTCTGAGAACGCACAGGATTATGCCTCCTCACGGCTTGATGCCAGGCCCAGCCATGTGACTAGTAACAGTCAAGGGAAAGTGAGCAGGGAGTTAAGAGCCAGGTTCTGTAGCCTGTTCCCTGATAACTTACCAAGCAAAATTCCAGATGGAAGAGGTTCCCCCAGCCCAATCCCCTAAAACAGGCTGACGGGAGCAGAGTCTTACCAGGGCACAAAAGGCAGGTAATATGACAAGAAGTAAAGCCACTGAGAGTTTAGAATGGCTTGTTAACACAGTATGAGCTATGCTATCTTGCCTGGATGGCACGCTGTGGACAGGAGGACATGCTGGAATGGGTGACAGAGAAGCATGACTGAAGCTGGGGACCACCCCTAGAGGGGCATGCTAGAAAAGAGCAAACTAACAGTGGGAAACCAGATTGGAAAAGCAGGCCAAAGGAATATTGTGGAGCGTCTGGAACACTAGGCAAGGTGTTCTTCATATCAGGGAGATGAGCTGGGAGTTGTGTGTTAGTTGAACCAGAGAGAGTAGAATTTGAAGATACCAGATCACACAATACAACACTAGTTACCTAATGAGAGGTAAGAAAAGAAAAAAGCCTGGATCGGATCAGGAACAGGAAGACAAGGAGAAGGGGACAGGAAATACATGAAGCTCAGCAATAGGATTATTAACTGACTGGATGTCAAATAAAAAAAAAAAAAAAAAAAAAAGATAAGAAAGAAAACTTTCCTTCAGCTCAGAATCCATAACCAGAATGACTTCATCACAAACATGAAGTAAGGAACATAGGAAAGGAACTGGCTTATCGAGTACAATGACGATCCAAATTTAATGCTTTAATTTCCAGCAAGTCACAAGCTGATACTATTCATGGAATGCTCAACATAAGCCAGGCTCCTCACATGCAGTGACCCCCTCAGCTGCCACAGCAACCTGTCAGATGGTAGAGAGTGTGGGGCTGCAGTATGGGAGGGATGATGGGGTGGAAAATGAAGATCTGACGGTTGTCCCTGCCAGGGTTTAAAATGTGGATGACATGGCTGTAGACATTCCCAGAGGGAGGGAAGAAGGCAAGACAGGCCTTCAGGGAACAACGAACCAAACCATACTGACAGGAGGCAGGCACACCCAGCTCCCTGGGAAGAGCAATGCTTGACTGATGGTGCAGAGGACCTTCAACAGAGCAGCAGAGGCAGAGGTAGGGGTGCCCAACAAGCAGATGCAGCATGTTGCAATCACTCTCAGAAGGACAGGGTGAAAAGGGAGAGAAAAAATAACCTAAAACCATTATCTGAAGAGAGAGGAGAGCAAAAACAATCAGGGTATTCACAGACCAAGGTAGCAGAGGAGTCTGACTGTGGAGAAGAGCCCAATATTGGGAGGGGCTGGCAACAGAACAGATGGGCAAATGCGAGGAGAACGGTGAAGAAATACAGAACCACCCAGGGGTGGACACCAGGATCCACACCCAAGCACTGCTCCCCAATGCCTGCCTCACTGCATGGTAATGCTCGTCTCACACATAAGACCTGGCACACAGAGCACAGTTGCAATCTGCCTTTTGTCCTGTCACACCTCATTCCCTCCTGGCTCTTGATGTGAGAGGGCAACTGGACCACTCTACCAAATAGCCCTTTCCCATTCTGTGCCACGTCATTCACTATCCCCAAAACCAGAGGAGCAGTCAAGGACCCACCTCCCTAACTGCTGAAATTCGGCAAGCTCTTCTCAATGCCCCCAAAACAATGAGTCTGTCCTCCATCAAATGGCATGGTAACTGCATGCTCTCTCACAGCACAGTGATGGAGTTTTCTTTGTATTAAAGTTGTAAGTGCATTTTGTCTCATTCCCCCAACTCCCTTGGCTTTTAGTGCAGCCTTATACAAGGAGTATGAAATAAATATTAAGCAAGCACTCAGGATTCAGCTCTGGGGCACTGCGGTAAATACAGCTCCCTATGCTTCCCACATGAAAACTGAAGTAATGAAGTGTTTAAACCTTATGATGGGAAGGTCTCAGGCAGGGAGGAAAGTCAGACAGCAATGTGGGAGTGTTAAAGGAAATTGGAACCAGCTTAAAGAAAATCACATTGGTCAAATTTGGGGTCATCTGAGCTTCAAAATTTGATATCGCATATTTTCAACATATATTCAAGAACTTGAATGTAATGGTTTGCACTATGAATCCAGGCTATAATGACATCAATTTGGAGTATAACTTCAGCCAAAAACTATCCAGGGTTCAAGATCGCCAGGTCTTCATATGTTTTCATAGCAATGACTATACGAAGCTTTGCAGAACTTGTGTACTTTACCTTGGGAAGAAGCATATGGCTCTGTATAATGTCCATTATAATGCAGCTGGGGCGGGGGAGGCATCACATAGGGCTGGGGTTTAGGCTAAGAAATGGAAAGTTGGACACAGGGTTAAAACACGTTGCCTATGTAATAGAGGTAACATAATTCGCTGCTGGATTCTTCTTCCCGTCCATTAAAAAAATCTGCTAAAGGGGTTAAACATATTATATATGAAAATAAACATGAAGACACAGTAGATCTTACTATACCTATGATTTCCATGTTCCCAATGACAATGCCAAACCTTTTGCATTGATACCAAGGACATTAAACAGCACAAGAAAATTTGCATCCAGAAAGTTATAGATGGGCCAGATGTAGTTGCACATGCCTGTAAATCTCACTTAGCACAACTTAGAAGGCTGAGGCAAGAGGATCACAGGTTGAAGGCCAGCCTCAGCAATTTAGTGAGAGACTCTCAGCAACTTGGCAAGACCTTGTCCTAAAATTAAAAGGACTAGAATATAGCCCAGTGGTAAAGCATCCATTTCAATCCCCAGTACCAAAAAAAAAAAAAGGTACAAGTGCATAAACAGATGAATATAAGATGCTTATTATATAGTACTTTCAATCTTATTAGACAAAATCATCAAGTAATTTAAATATCTTCCAACTTACAATTATTCTTGACTAATAATTGAAATTTGTAATATCTGGTTGGACTAATATTTAATGGTTTAATATAATAAATATTACACTGAATCTATATAACAATCATCATTTGAATAAAAATGATCAAATGTAATCATACTTTTATGAGCCAAACTCAAAATCAACACTACCAAAAGCATAGTTTTTTAAAGAAAATGACACCACAAAGAGGAAAAAACAATCATATTTTCCTCCTTACCAGAGACAACCGTGAAGATGACCTCCTCCTGATTGGGTTCACTGTGATAGTCTGAGTTTGCCTGTAAAAGAGGATGACTTTGAGAAGACAGCAAACGCTTCCTCAATTCTACCAAAATAAAGTAAGACACAGAGAGGTGAAATAAAAAATCTCTAAGGCAAAAAGACAAACTGAATCAATCAGAGATTAGAAAAGAGAAAGAATCTTTGCTCTCAATTTGGGCGGCTCTGTCCTTTCCTGCTGCCAAAAGCCCGCTGAGCACGATTTGGGGCATCACCCCCAGGCCACCTTCACTAGCCAACTAACACCATGAGAAGCAGGATCCAGCACAGCTGTCTCTCCTCCGGGCTGGGTTTGCACTAGTACCTCCATTGACAGTCCTGGTGGGGGTGACCTCAACTGTCAGTCCAGAAGCCTGAAGCAATGGAGAGTACCTTAATTAATTCTGTTCACCACATACTCCAAACATTAAGGAAAAAATAAGTGTGTAATTCTAGTGACCTAAGAATTTATACTTCTTCTCAGGAACTAAATTAGGAAAATAAAGGGGTAAAAGGTCAAATATTTGGTATAGTAGGCTTGTGCTAAACCCATTTATCTTTCTTTGCAAGAAACTCTTCTGATTTCTCTTTTTCTTTCTTTCTTTTTTTTTTTTTTTCAATTGAGATTGAACCCAGAGGCACTCTACCACTGAGCAACATCCCTAGCCCTTTTTCTTTCTTTCTTTCTTTCTTTCTTTCTTTCTTTCTCTCTTTCTTTCTTTCTTTTTCTTTCTTTTTTTTTAAGACAAGGTCTTTCTAAGTTGCTGAGGCTGACCTCAAACTTGGAATCCTCCAAACTCAGCTTCCAAAGTAGTTGGGATTACAGGAATGCAACACTGCATCCAGTGAACCGATTTTAATATATATATATATATATTATATATATATAATATATATATTTAAAATAACTGATAGTAAGGAATTCTGACTGACATTCATCTGATAATTTGAGATTTTAAACTATTCACACAAGTCCCATTTTGAATAAATAATCAGGTAAAAAAGGAATAAGAAATAGAAAAGCTAATTTGTAACTATTGTTTTTAAACAGAGGTAGGGTTTTTTTGTTCTTGTGTTTAGTTTTATTGCAAATAAGATCTAGGAACCTAAATACACTGGATTTTGGCTTTGTCGATAACTTAAGCAATTGTGCCAAGTTACTTTTTAAAAAACCTTTACCATCTGTTACTGGCTCATGGGCTTATGTGAAATATAATTTCTGACTACAAAAATATTTTGTGACCTTAAGTTAATGTTCTAAGGACTAATTACTAGAAAAACCATCATAACAAAGTAAAAATTCAACTTATTTTAATCAGAGTATTTATCATAATGTTAAGCCCCTTGTCTTCTAAATTAACATTATTCTTAGCAATCTAATAACTAGTATTCAAACCCTGCATATTAAGCTTATTTCTACAAAACTTTTGGGACAAAAAGAAAACTAGTGGATATTAGGAATTTAATATCAGATGACTACAACAGCTTTACTCTTTGATTAATTTCCTTTTCAAATCACTGGAAAATATTCAGGTTGTTGATGGAAAACAGATGTCTTTTTCCAAAGGCTGCTCCATCCTTCTAGTACTCATGTTAGTGAGGCAAGTCCGCATGGTGCCTCTGGGCTATTTTTAGAATATTCTTTAACTACATTTATAGGACACTGCATTTTGTCACTTTGAAATTTACTTTGCCTCTTGTTATCCTTATGACCAGGAATAGGTTTAGGAAGACTGGGTCCTATGAACTTGTATTCAATCTATCCAAGACTCACTGTCTAGATGGACTGAACCCAAAAATGGGGAGAAAGGGTTGCTGATAGGACTCACTACCAACAAACTCCAACAATATGACCATAGCTTTCCAGGCTGGGGCAAAAATAGAACTTGTGTTAAACATTAAAAAAAAAAAATCCAAGGATACAGAGCTTAGGAGTGACTCCACCCAAGCTCTCCATTTCGGCATCTTG
Organism: Glaucomys volans; assembly: GCA_020662805.1. Classification (NCBI taxonomy): domain Eukaryota; kingdom Metazoa; phylum Chordata; class Mammalia; order Rodentia; family Sciuridae; genus Glaucomys; species Glaucomys volans. The sequence goes on along the minus strand of JAJEJO010005651.1, from coordinate 178,700 downwards.
CTGGCAGCACCCAGGTGGAGGCGAACACTGCCCACCACCACTGCAGAAGCCAGTTCTGCTAAACACAGAACAGCCTAGTGCAGCTTTTTACCTGCCAAGTGGTTTGAGCCAGGGAGCCTCGCCATCAGTTCTAATAGTTTAACCTTCTCTTTCTCCTTGGCACTGTTCTTCCAAGTACAGTTCACTCTGAGAACAGCCATCCTCAACTTAGCACATGAAACAAAATGATGTAACTGTTATCGAGCTTTCCAGACTTTCGGGGTGGTTTCTATGCTCATGGGTACTGCTAAAAACAAGGCAGCTAAGAAGAACTCTTAGAAGAAATCACTGGAATGTGCACACAGGAGAAGACAATTTCAAAAGGCTGCCAGACCAGGTGTGGGAGTGCACACTTGCAATCCCAGTGACTTGGGAGACTGAGGCAGAAGGATCATGAGTTTGAGGCCAATTGGGACAATGTAGTCAGACCCGCTCTCAAAATAAGAACTAAAAAGGGCTGCAGATGTAGCTTAGTGGTAGAGCATCTCTCTGGGTTCAATCCCCATCACATGCAGTATGAGGCAGGGTGAGAGGGGTGGACAGGGACAAAGCTGCCCATCAAAGTAAAATAAATGATATTGCTAATCGAAACTGTGCGAAGGAATATACATGACTATCTCATGGCATCTGAACGCTAATGCTGATATTGCCCTGATTTACAGATGGGAAACTGATACTTAGATTAAGTAAGCCACTCCTGGTCACATGGCACACAAGTGGCAGAACCAGCACTTGAACAGGCTAGTCTGTCGGATTTTGAACATAGCCTCTGACAAGTTTTTGTCTTAACCCTTCTCCAACTCCAACTAATTTGTAGGTTCCATGGCGGAGGAGGACATACCACGGTACCACTGGTCCCTAGCACGCTGCCTGGCACACAGGGACGCCCTCAAGTGTGTGTTGAACAAATGAATGACACAGTGAATGGGGCCCGAGATTGGTGTTTATCACTGAGCACTGAGTTTCTAAGGTGGTCTGACGCCACTTTGTGAGCTTCTTTCTTCATTCATTTGTTAATTAGCTAGTAAAGGGGAGAGATTTTGATGTACAAAAAGTGTTTGATGGTAGAAATATCTTAAGAATGTTTGCCTCAATGACTTTCTTCCTGAACTTTACATAATATGGGTAAGGAAGAACAAAAGCTCTTCTCCCTCCCTATTCCAGGGCAGGTTAGAGCTGTGTGTCCAGACTGCTTGAGAGCACTGGTTTAGCCAGTGGGGAGGTGGTGCACTCTTGTAAATCCCAGGTGCTCTGGAGATTGAGGCAGGAGGATTCTAAGTTAAAAGCCAGCCTCAGCAACTTAGCAAGGTTCTAAGCAACTTAGTGAGACCCTGTCTCAAAATAAAAAAATAAAAAGGATTGGGATGTGGCTCAGTGGTTAAGCACCCCTGCTTCAATCCCTGATACAAAAAAAAAAAAAAAAAAAAAAAAAGGGCACTGGTCTGGCTCTGAGATGCCTGGCCCCCATGTGCCACATCTCCAGGTACTTCCTGGCACTGCAAGCAGGGAATGGGCAAGGCTGGCAAAGATCATCTCAAGTAACTGGAGCACTGATGGCAGGAGGGGCCACCCCCACTCTAGTCCCACGACACGTGTGCTTTTCTAGTGACCTTCATCTACACAGGGACCTGCTCAGAAAGGGAAGTTGCCTCTGACTCTACCAGAAGTCCCTGTCCCCACACTTTGCTGGGGAGGGATAAGAGAAATCCCACCATCTGCTCCTCCTCCCCACCCACTACCATCCCATGCATCCATGGGAACCACTGGGTTCTTACCACATCTCTGGGGTCCAGAGGACTAGCAGGGGAGAAGGCTGCTCCACCTTCTTCCAGGCTTCCTAGTCCTTCAAGCCTGCAGTCAGCCTTGAAGAAGACAGGGCAGCCCCTCTTCCCTTCCAGGCAGGGCCTATCCCAACCTGTCTCCTGACTGTGAAAGTCACCAGAACAGAGATGGACACTGGCTGTCACATTCACCATTAACCCTAAACTACAGGGAATATTCACCAACTCTCTCAGCAGCATGCCGGTGACAGCACACTGGAATCCAACTCTCTCTAGAGATAATCTATTAGGCCCTCTGATGCTTGGCTTTTGCAGGTTGGAAAATACAGCCCACTAAGAGAGAAGAGGAGAAGTCCCTACATTAAGAATCCTCCTATTTCCCAGTCTTTATCTTATAAAGATTAGGTGGGCTTGGGGCTGGGACTGTAGCTCAGTGGGAGAGCACTTGCCTCGCACGTGGGAGACACTGGGTTTAATCCTCAGCACCACATTAAAAAAAAAAAAAAAGTAAATAAATAGAATAAAGATTTCACTGTCCCCTCCAAAATACTTAAAAAAAAAAAAAAAGATTGGGGGGGTGCTGATTACAGGATGACCACTTCAGGGCTTATGGTGGAAAAAAGGGTTTTTTTTTTTTACCTAATCGATTAACATTATTATCTCATTTAATTCCTAATCCAACCCTAAAGGAATACTAAGTCAAGGCCCATTATCCCCATTTTATAAATAAAAAACAATCGGAGACATTTATTTAACATTTTTAAGGCTTGAGTGACATAAAGAGATGATTCTGTTATCTAAAGTACCTTGTTTGGGGTCGGGGGTGGAGGAGACTGCTGGATCATACCACTGAATAAATACTCAGCTGGGTCACAGCACCATTATATCATCACTCAGGGCTCAGGTGAAGGCAGGCCCTAGTGAAGTTTTCCTTTCTACACATGCAAACTCCATCTCTGAGTCACCAGTCCAAGCCTAAACTGTGTCCAGGATCCACTGTCCAGGTCTAGCCAGCTGCAGTGCTGAGTCCCAGCTGGACTGTGAGAACAAGTCTACCAATACTTCAGAATCATTACAATATTAAATGTGACTAAAACACTCCTTGTTGAGAGCCTTTCAGTTTTACTACTCAGGAAAACATTAAAAGCTAGTATTAAAAGTTTCATTTATTTTCCATGGGAAATACATATGCACAGTGAAAGACATCCATTTCCCACAGAATGAATCGTAAATACTTGCACAGGAATAGTTCATAGAAATGGGTTTCCATAAGTTACAAATCTGACCACGTGAAGTGACACACAACTATAATCCCAGCAATTTGGGAGGCTGAGGCAGGAGGATCATAATTTCAAGGCCAGCCTAGGGAACTTTGTGACACCTGGCTCAAAATAAAAAATAAAAAGGGCTGGGGGTATAGCTCAGTGATAGAGCACCCATGGGTTCCCAGCCCTATACTGTCCCCAAAAAACAAAAAAAATTAGAATAGCCCTTTATCCATAATTATTTCCTTTTAAAAAATAATTAGAGGGCTGGGGATGTAGCTCAGTTGGTAGAGTGTTTGCCTTGCATGCACAAGACCCTGGGTTCAATCCCCAACACCACACACACAAAAAATAATAATAATAATTAGATGTTCTTTATACAGATACATTATATGCACATATTCAACTAATGACAACATTAATGTTCTTTTATTCACATTTGTCAATGAACAGCAATATTCCAAAAAGTTAGATTTCTAAGATTACACCATTTACCACAATCATTTATTGCTTTTCCCTCTGAATTATTAGGTGATGGTTTGCCAAAAACATTGTTTTAATTTTTTATTTTTTTAGTTGTAGATGGACACAATGCATTTATTTTATTTATTTTTTATGTGGTGCTGATGACTGAACCACTGAGCCACAGCCTCAGCCCCCCAAATATTGCTTTTTTAAAAAGGCATTAACTGCTACTCAGAAGGTTAAAACTGGAAAATCACAAGTTCAAGGCCAGCCTTGGCAACTTAATGAGATAGTGTCAAAATAAAAAATAAAAAGGGCTGGGAATGTAGCTCAGTGGTATAGCACTCCTGGGTTCAATCCCCAGTACCAACAAAAAAAAAAAAAAAAAAGGAAAAAGGTGTTAACTACCAGCTACCATGGATTTCTATCATTTATCCAGAATGACTGATTCACCACTGTTTTCCAAATGCAAAGATTCTGGACTAGTGCACCCTGCATCTAACCACCAGGGGGAACATTTTCATACAGAAATGCACCCTGGACTCTAAAGCTGGCAGCCAGCAGAGATGGCTGCCCAGACCCACAAAGAAATCAGGCTCCTCCTCCCTGACAGTACTTACTAAAACCCCATCCCTGAACCAGTGGGAGGGCCTCAAATAAAATCATGGAGGCAAGAGGACATGGAGGAGAGGAGGACTGGGGCCCAAGTTCTGGTCATTGGATGGTTCTCCATCCCAATGGATGCCCTGCCTATTCTCTTTGAACTGTCACTCCAAACCAGGTCTTTCACACCCTGTAAAACACAAAGCCCTTCCACAACCTTTCTCTTTCCTTCTGGAAGAATAGGACAAAATTCCATTTAAGATTCATCCACTGAGAATGGGAAAGACAGTAGAATGAATTGGACATAATTCTCCTATGTTCATATATGAATATATGACCAGTATAACTCCACAGCATGTACAACCACAAAAATGGGAAGTTATACTCCATGTATGCATGATATATCAAAATACATTCTACTTTCATGTATAAAACCAAAAAGAACAAATAAAAAAATTAAAAAGATTCACTCACTGGCCCCAATTTACAATAGGTAATAAGAGAATCCGACAACGGGTAAAAGGGCTCTTCTCCCTGTGACTCCCATTATTGTCTCACTCAGCCTTCCATGGTTCACGAAGCCCTCACCTACCAGGCAACAACTTGCCAGACACAGGACATAATGATAAGGAGGCCCTGTTCTCATGGAGCGCCATCAGGCAAAAAGGACAAAAATCAAATGTACAAGAAATATCCTAGCAGAAGTCAAGAGCACAGGATCTAGTCTTGCTGCTTCTGCATACCAGGTTAATAGCAAGGGCAAGACGTTTCCTTTTAAGTCTCTCCAGCCCTTCATCAATAAAGAGTCAGTAGTAATAAGGAGCCAGACAGGGTGACTGTAAGGATAAAGAAGATACAAGTCCTCCTCATGATGCTTAACCCAGAGCAAGCATTCACTGAATTACTTATGTATTATTAGCATCATTGTTACAAAGGAAAGAAAAAAATGGAATTTAGAACCAAGAAAACTAAACACTTGGTGGAGTCCAGGATGCTACATTTAAAATTAGACCTTAGAGAATGACAATGAATCTGCCAGACACCAGGAGGAAGGGCATTCCTGTGAGAGGCCTGAGCACAATTAGGAACCATGGGTCCTGGGAGCCAGAATCAAGGCAATGCAGGGAACAGAAGACAGAGATGGCAGACCACAGTGGTCAGCACTTATCCTGTGGCCAGGGAGATGGGAAGAAGAGGAACAGGCTCAGATTTGGCCCTGACCTGTAACTTTGAGAGCAGTGCTACATCTTTTGCTCATCCATCCAGAAGACTAAATGGAGACAAGTGACATAAGGCAGGGAGGCCAGATGGGAGGTGGCTGCATAGTCTGGGAGAGAGGACAGCTTAAAGAATAGTCGTGTGGCCAGGAACAGCGGTATAAGCCTGTAATTCCAGCAACTCAGGAGGCTGAGGCAGGAGGATTGCAAGTTCAAGACCAGTCTCAACAACTTAGTGAGGCCCTAAGCAACTTAGCAAGACCCTGTCTCAAAATTGATTTTACTGAATGGTTAAAAATTAAATTTTTAAAGGGCTGGGGATGCAGCTCAGTCATTAAGCACCCCTGGGTTAAATTTCCAGTATCCCCCACCCACCAAAAAAAAGTAAAGTTGTAGGGATTGAGTAAAATCTTTCAAGTCTCAATTTAGATGTCAGGTGGCCTGGAAGACTCTCCTAACTTCCTAATTGGGGAGTTCTGAGTGAGGCACCTTTCTCCTAAGGGATCCTACAGCATCACAGACATCCCCCAAAAGAGCTCTTAACATTCCTTTCTGTAGATTTGCTCAACCAATTCATCACAGCCTACAGTGAGCTGGACACGTGCATGGCATTGGGAATAGAGCAGTTAAGACAGGATGAATGTCCCCATGCATCAGTGTGAACTTTACCTGCAGTGAGGGATGCAGGGAATAAACAAGTAAACAAATAAATATACAAAGTCAGATGTGTTAAATGTAATGAAAAAGAATGAAATAGGATAAGGATAAAACAGGGATAAATAGAGACAGGGCAACAGAGGGTAATCAGAGACAGCCTCTAAAGATGATCACATCTGGATGGACCACAATGAGGGGAAGAAGACAGGAGAAGGGGAAACAAGCATTCCAGGCAGGAAGGAGCAAGTGCACCATCCCCAGGGGTGAAACATGCCCGCAGCCCAGCAAGGATACTAGTTTGGAATGAACAGGGTGAGCAAGGAGGGTCAGGAAACAAGGTCAGAGCCAGGCAAGGACCACATCGCATGCAGCACGGTAGCTGGAAGTTAGATGGAATGCCAATGGAGGGGTTCAAGAAGGGTCGAAGTCTGACTCATGTTAAATTCAGATCTTTCTGACTGACTTATGGAAAATAAGCTACAGGCACAGAGGTACAGAAACAGGGCATCAGAAGCTACTGCAGTGTCCTAGAGGAGACGCAATGGTGGCTGATACAAAGTTGTTAGCAGAGGAGGTAGTAAAAATGGTCAGATTTCAGATTTGTTTTGAAGGTGGAGCAGCTGGGCTTATTCAAGTTGGATGTGGTATATGAAAAGAAATAGGAATCCAGTATGAATTTAAATTTGGAGCCTGAGCAAGTAGGTGTGTTTTGCAAACTGCCACTTGTCAACATAAGAAATAGTAGGGAAGAAACAGGTCTGGGACAGGAAGAGGACAAGAGATCAAGAGGTCTGGTTTTACACAGAGTAAACTGACAAGCCTTGTGGGTACCCAGAGGGACATGTCAAGTAGGCAGTAGGATGTGGAGGGAGAACACAGGGAAAAGGCAGGGCTCAAGGTAAAATCTGATGTGCTCCTAGCAGGTAAGCCTGAGACCAGGTGGTAAGCCCGAGAGGAGGAGAGATGGAGGAGAGTCTCAGCACCAACTTCTCAGCAAAAGGTACCTGAGAAGAGATGGCCTAGAGTGAGGAAACCCAGAAGCAGTGGCATCCTGTCAACCAGAAGGCTCGGGGCTGCAAGACAGCTGTGGGACAGAACTCCTGAAATGACCATGGGTGCAAGTCATCTGACCATGACAAGCAGTGTCACTGGAGTGGTGGCCCAGGGAGACAGGATGGAAGGAAGGGTAGAACAAATATGCACAACTCTTTAAAAGAAGTCACCATAAAGAAAAGCAGGGACATCTGCTGAGACTAGAGAGGAGCGTAGACTGAACGACACGTGTTCTACATGAGAATACCACGACATGTTGCACACTCACGGGAACATCCAGCAGATGAGGAAACCCCTGTGGGCTACTGAAAACATACACCAGGAAGAAGGGGCATAAATTCTTCAAATGGCTTGAAAAGCTGAAAAATCTTTATTCAAAATGCTCACCAGGGCATTGATTAAAAACAAAAAAGAATATTATTCCATTTTTTAGCTTCTGAGAATAACTAATAGAAAGAAATCTCTGAGGAATAACTGTACTAATAGAGGTTGGTCCCAAACCAAAATGACATCCTATATAGGAGATGTCATTTTCACATACAACATAAATAAGAAGATTTAAAAGTGTCAGAAAAGCTGTGATTTGATAAAATTTGCCTTTTTAAGTAACACAATAAAGTCAAGATTAAAATTCCTGAATTTTATTATTTTCTACAATTTCCATAAGCAGGAGATACTCACAAGTTACACTGGTTTAATCTGTAAAATTTGTGTCGTGCGACACACAGTCTCCATACATATTTTGCTGTTTCCATGTCTTCCTGGCAAACAAAATATACATAAAGTAATATGAAAGCACACACGACTTGATACTTTTAACGCAGACTTTGTCTGAGGACAAGACATATGTGGGTGACACTATGTTAAAGCCACTTTCCACACAATCTGGTTTTTTCATTTTCTAACACTGTGCCTATCATATGAATGCTAAAGTAGGATTTAAATGATGAAGACAAAAAAATCTGATCTAACAGTGTAAGCCTGATATTAAACAGTTTCAAAATGACTTGGAAATGTAAAACTTATAAAAATATCAACTTTCATTCTTGACAAGTATATTCAAAAACTTTTTATACAAAACATTTGATTCAGTGACTAAATATTGCCTTTGTTAAGAAAGCACAAGTAAATAGCTGTTAAATAATAGATCTGAAAAGCTACTCATTGTCAGTGGATTCAGATGTCAGTCCTTACTTTCTCCCTTGCTTAGTCTCTTTTTAAGTTAAAGGTCATGATCGGATGTACTTATTCAAAAACTCATTCACTCAAAAATATTTACTGAGCAACTACTTTTTGCAAAGTGCCATTTTGTAAAATGTTATATTATAAAACTTAATAATGGTTTATAAAATAAGGAAATAGTGTAATTTTAATACTACCCTCTCCTCCAAACACACAAAAGCCCACAGAAATACTAACTTACTAACTTTTAGGAAAACTGTTCCATGCAGATTCCTAAAGTTTACTCACAGTTTGAAACTGGATGGTCTCCTCTTTATTTGCCAGCTCTAATGCAAAAAAGGACTTGTTGTGGGACATGTTAGCAATATCCTGCCACCTGCAGAACAACAGGGAAGAGCAATGTGAGTATGTGTATAGAAGCAGACAGAACACGTGACTTTTTTTCTTAAGTTTGATGCATAACTTAGTGTTTGTTAGTCATTTTTGAAAGAAAATAATTCTTTTCATCAGCTAGCATGCATTTTCTAATTGAAGTGACAGCAGTTATACAGTGAATGCCTATACATGAAATGAAGGAAAAAAGTCTTTTAAAGATATACACCAAGAATGTACTTAATGCCACTGAATTATATGCTTAAAATTACTAAATGGGTATATATCATATCCTGTAAAAAATAAATAAATAAAAATGTAGAATATATTATCCTCATTTGCTAGATTAGCTTGATGATCAAAGATCCCTATCTTAGCTGACTGCCAATGCCTCAACTATTCATTCAACAAACATTTTAAAGGGTGCCCACTACAAGGATGCCAGAACAAATACTAACTTGCATTAGCTTCCACAGATACTACATTAGTAAGGCACTGCTTCCAAAAGGGCACTTCTGGAGGGTCGGATGTCAACATATACAATTAAAAGCAAATCGGTCCTGTTAAATGTCACAGGTAAACAGGATGAAATAAGGCACAAAAGCAGAGAGGATCGATCGGTCTGAAAACCTTCAGGTTGAAGATAACTAGTGCAAAAAACCAAGGAGTGACCTGTTCTGGGTATATTCACTAGGACACAAAAATCCCATCTTGTACTTTCTAATTTTATCATTTTAGTTTTTATATATTAGTATTTGATTTTGTTAGATAGCTGAGTAATTTTATAAAAGGGAAAACAGCTCTGGAAGAAAATGTTTTAACCTACTTCATTGACTTCATTATACAGATTAAATATATCTCATCTGAGCTACTTGAGATCAGAAGTGTTTCAGATTTTGGATGTCTTTCAAATTGTGGCATATGTGCATAGACTGACAGTTGATAATCCCTAATCTGAAAATTCAAAATATGAAATGTTCCAAAATCTGAAAAAAGAAAAAAAAAAAAGTTGGTTTTTTTTTTCCAGCGTTGGGGATCAAACCCACAGCCTGGTGCATGCAAGGCGAGCACTCCACCACTGACTACATCCCCAGTGCAAAACTGACACTTTCTGAACATCATGATGTGCACAAATAGTTTTGGATTTTTGCACTACAGATGATCAAACCTGTAATGGATTTACTTATACAAAATTTGTTAAAATTAAAATCAGGGCTGGGGCTGTAGCTCAGTGGCAAAACACTTGCCTAGCACATGTGAGGCACTGGGTTTGATCCTTAGCACTGCATTAAAAATAAACAAATAATGAGCCAGGCGTTGTGGC
>JAJEJO010005651.1:146650-166784 GCA_020662805.1 Glaucomys volans | reverse complement strand
AAAAAAAAAAGAAAGAAAGAAAGAAAGAGAAAGAAAAAAGTGGTCATCTTGGTGCTGGGGTGTTTTTCAGTGGTTGAGCACCTACCCAGCAGGTCAGAGGTCCTGGGTACCATACCCAGCATCATGGGGGAAAAAAAAGAAAAGGAAAAAAACTAGTTCATCATTATAAGTACATTTTCCGCACATTTGACTTTCTTTTCTTAATATACATAGATTTTTAGTTTTTATTTATTTATTTATATGTGGTGCTGAGAATCAAACCCAGTGCCTCACACATGCTAGGCAAGCCTCTTCCACTAAGCCACAACCCCAGCCCCTACACATTTGGTTTTGAAGAGAGTGGTATATTAATGAACCACTACATTCAAGTGGTATCCCAGTCTAGGAAGGGAATATTTCCATTTTCTAATAAAACCATAGGAGAGACTTGTAATCACTTTAACAACTCTAAGTACTTTAAAAACAAAAAACAAAAAACAATGGGAGCCACAGAATATATATAAAGAAAAGAAAAATACCTAAATATCACAGGAGGCCTTCCATTCTTGTGTTTCACAAAGATACCTTCAAGACATGCTCCAATGGCTATGTCACTCCCTTGGCTGTCCTAAAAGGAGAAAGCAGAGAAACACTCAGGAAGCAGATGCATAACTGCATTCGGTTCCCTAAATTTGTTTCCCAGATATAAAATGTTCAGAAAACCTACAAAGTAACTCTTCAGAAGGCAAATGGTCCAAGTGATGTAAATATTATATCATGTAAATACATATGAAAATTGAAAGAATTTGAACTCTTAAGAACCTCTTCTAAGTTTCTTAAAACTTAAAAGCCTCAAAGTACAAGCTCCAAAATTTTACCACAAAATTTTGTTCACAAGGACCTTAGCTTTTAAGTTTTCAAACTTTGTACATCAGGGCATCCTCAAGCTTCCTCACTATTCTCTCAAATTGCTAAGCCTAATTTTAGAAGCCCCAAATATCGAGCCACACTTACCTTGGCAGGGTAGCTCTCTTCTCCATAGCCATCCATTCTCTCTACCTCCTGCATGTACAGCATTTCAGCATCAGGAGCTGTGAGCCCTCTGAAACCGAAAAGATGTTAGTAAGACTGTTTGTGAAATGAAAAATTTAAAATAACGCTTTTCTTAAAAACTACATATCAATTTGGAATACGACATTATAAATATTTCAAGCTTTTAAGCATCTGTAATTGGTTACACAGTTCCTTCAATATTTACCAAAAACTGGTACCTGCTAAGCACTACGCTAAATGCTGAGGGTGAGGTACATAAGATCCTATTCCTTATATTTTAGAAAGGCAAGAGATGAAACAAACCCCAAGGGAAAGCTAGGAGTTTTTTTCCCTAAACCATCAAGTAATTGTTTAATTACCCAACTATCAGGCATTATTGAGAATCATGTCCTAACTGCCAATAAAGGCAAGAAAGAGGGGCATGAGGAGGCAAGTGGAAATCCCTTCCAGCTCAGATGACTACAGCACTACCAGGATGGTGGGCAAGCAGTGTTGGGGAGAAGAGCTGTTCAAATACATGGAGACTCACCTCCCCAGCGTGCACCCCACACTGCGGCCATCCCAATGGAATGCACCACATTCCATCACATCTCTGGACTACTACCCATGTTAATCCCTCTTTCTGGTAGACCTGTCACCCACATGTGAACCTGGCCTGCCCCTAATATCTCTCACAACTCAGTGTATGTATCACTCACTCCCTGTCTGTCATGTTCTGGAACTCCCCAATGCCCAACCTTGCCCTGTCAGTCCCAATACATTCTGCCCACAACTCTCCCACTGCATCCATTATCTTATTATATGACTATAATTACTGCATTACTATAATTACTATTACAATGGGTTCTCCTGCCCATCCCTTAAATTGCCAGGCTGGGAATGCACTCTTGGGAGGCAGGAATTATTCTATTTATCTTTGAGCCACAGCATCCAATTCTCTGCCTCAAACAGAGTAAGAATACTAATGAGTTCCTCGGCAGTGTCTTTTAAGGAAACGCACAAGTGAGTGAATACAAGTGACAAAAGGAAGGGCAATGTGTGCCTGAGGGATCAATTATGCCAGGAAAAAAATGGTTGATTTGGACACCAGAAAGTAGAGCTGGAAAAAAGCAGGATTTAACCAACTTGTGAGATCGAGAAAATATCCATGAGCACCTGGGAAGGAGTGGGGAGAGACAGGAGGGCAGTGTTATTATAGGAAGACTAATCTTCTGTGAGTGATAGTGGGGTGGAGAGAGTAAAGGTAGGGAATAAACAATCAGAACTCTACTATAATGTAGAGTCCTAACTCATTTTGAGCTTGGTTTTTCTCATCTTTAAGATGTAGGTAGTAGTATTTAATGTGTACTTTAGTAGTAAGAATTTATTGTGTATAAAGTACCAAGAAGTATGTGGTTTTGCCTTAAAATAAGAGCCAGCATTCTCTAGGAGAGAGTTTTTCTTATAGGCAACATAGAGATTCACCATCCAAGAAAGTCAGTATCCACTAGCACAGAGGATCAGAGGCAGAGTCAGGGCAGTAAGCCCCAGAGCACTCATGAGGGCTCCCCAGCAGACAGAAATACTGCTTTCAAAAGTATGTAGGGGGACTGGGGTTGCAGTTCAATGGTAGAGCACTCGCCTGGCATATGTGAGGCACTGGGTTCGATTCTCAGCACCACATATAAATAAATAATTAAAATAAAGGTACAAATTTTTTTTTTTTTAAAGTAGGCAGGGAAAACAGAAATATTGCTCCCAAAAGTATACCAAAGTCAATAACTTCATACTTGTTGAATCGAAAACAAATCCCCCTAATCTTGCACTAATCTATGCAGGCTTAGGTTACAGCATATGGGCACCCTTCAATGACTGATGGCTTTCAACTACCTCAGTTTCGTCATTGGTTTAAAACATGAATAACAAATGAATTCAAATGGCTCTACACCTGGCACATTGAGTGTTATGTAAAACTGGTTACTTGTAATAGCACTCATAGCAGATGCAGGAAAGTTTCAAATTGACTACATCAATGCAAATTCTCAAATCTAAACAGGCATTAATTCCATACAATTTCCATGTTGTATTTATTAATATTACCTGTATTTTTGATGTAGTAAGGCCACTTTTTGGGTTGCTTCTTCCAATACTTTTTCATCTTGTAACCATCCCTGAAGAAAACACAGCTGTTAATGTAAATGTCTTAGGAAAAAATCATTGCTACTGTTATTGCCTCTTTTCACATCAGGCAAAAGAGTGACTAGTATTAATATCTGGGAGCTTTGCTTATGTAGATAATCACAGTCTTTCTAAGGAATTAAGTGGCTTCTGTTCAGGAGCCAAAAACTTGCCCTGTCTTCTCATCAGCCCAGAGAAAGTTTTAGCTAAGTTATTTCAGCATGGTAACACCAGTCGGCCAGTTCTGAGCCCGGGGCAAAAACCTCCTGCACATTCTGTGGTTGGTTGTGCAGGAACGCAGAAGAAGGGCATACCACCTCCCTTAGTTGCTCCAAAGAATCTTCATGTCACTTCTGTTAGTAGTGACATTTCAACATTAACTTTGTAAGGTTTCAAGTCTTCAGTGAGAAGCAAAACTTCTGCATGGTTCTCAGAAACTGAAAACAAGTCTCCTTAGACTCACATCCAAATACAAAACATTCCTCTGGGCATAGTGCACTGGCTACAGTCCTTGCTGTTCCTGTGAGTTTACAAGGACCAAGAACACTGCAACAGGGAAAGGAATGACACGTGACAGGTTTATGGGAGATACTTTTTCTTTATTTTTAGCTGTACATGGACAAAATATCCTTATTTATTTTTTTATGTAGTGCTAAGAATCAAACCCAGCGCCCCGCACATGCTAGGCGAGTGCTCTACCACTGAGCCACAACCCCAGCCTGAGATACTGATTTTTGATGCTATTCCTGCTTAGTAAGTCTACCTCAGGGATTATTAAGGGTATGGAATAAACTGTTTATAAAAAGCCCCAGGGCCAAAAAGAAATCTTACCACAGGAAACAAGGCAAATTTCTGAAGAAAGTCTTGGGATTCATACTGATCAAAATCACCAAAATCAGCTATAAAAAATGACAAAAATTCACGTTGATAAATTTAATTTGTATAGCAAAACATATACAAGAAAATGCAATATGCAATCTATAAATAAGTGGTGTACTTATGATTCAGAAATCGTATTTGTCTAACAGCTACAATAAAGAGTGTGTTTTTACAGTATCTTTTTAAAATATTCATTAGATGGATTCATGTGTCTTGACTTGGAAAATGCCTATGAATTTAAAAAAAAGTTACAAACTATATATAATATGCTCTGATTTTCATAATTAAAAGTCAAACAAAACTGTCCATATAATGGCACATACTTTCTTTTGCACAGAAAAATGTTAGGAAGAAACCAAACAGGAGAATGGAATTAGATCACTTAATCATCTATATGTTATAGCAAGATGTATTTATTTTAAAATTTTAAATCATTAAAAAAACAGAGCCAGGTGTTGTGTTGCACCCCTGTAATCCCAATGGCTCAGGAGGCTGAGGCAGGAGGATGGTGAATTCAAAGCCAGCTTCAGTAACTTAGTGAGGCCCTAAGCAACTCAGCAAGACTCTGTCTCTAAATAAAATATGAAAAAGGACAGGAGATATAGCTCAGTGGTAAAGCACCCCTGGGCTTCAATTCTTGGTACAACACCCCTCTCCCCCCCCCCCCCCCCAAAAAAAGGACTTTTTTTTTTTTGGGTGGTGGTGCTGAGGCCTCATGCATCCTAGGCAAACTCTTCTAATAGCTACATCGCCAGCCCAAATGTAATCTTGGTTTTTTTTTGTTGTTGTTTTTTTTTTTTTTTTTTTTTAAGATCAAGGGATTGAACCCAGGGGCACATAACCACTGAGGCACATTCCCAGTGTTTTGGGGTTTTTTTTGTTTTTTGTTTTGCAGTGCTAGGGATTAAACCCAGGGTCTTATGCTTACGAGACAAGCACTCTACCCACTGAGCTATATCCCCAGCCCTTGTTTTTAATTTTGAGACAGTGTCTCATTAAGTTTCTGAGGCTGGCTTTGAACTTGCGATCCTCCTGCCTCACCCTTCCAAGCCACTATGATTATAGGAATGCATCACCATACCCAGCTTCCAAAAGTAATTCTCAAAGTCAAGAAGATACTTAAAATTCAAAGTACTTTGAAAAGGTACAGGGCTCAACAAGTGTTCGTCTTAAAATGACAAGTCTCCATGTCTGGTAATACCTGGTGGAATTTTACTACTAATGATTCTTTTGATTAATTTTCAATTCCCCAAGATAAAAATGCCAGTTATCATTTGAAGTAACATCCCATCAGAAATTTTGACATAGTATACACATGTAAATGCATGTACATTAAACATGTGAAAATGAAAGAATTCGAGGCTAGAGCTAGAGCTCAGTGGCAGAGTGCTTGCCTGGCATGTGTGAGTCACTGGGTTTGATCTTTAGCACCAAGTAAAAATAAATAAAATAAAGGCATTCTGTCCATCTACAAGTACGAGGAAAAAAATGGGAGAAATTAAAAAACACTTGTGACAATAATAAGTGTTAGCGAGGATGTGGGGGAAAAGGTACACTCATACACTGTTGGTAGGAATTAGATCATTGTTGGTTGCAGATTGGTGCAACCACTTTGGAAAGCAGTATGGAGATTCCTAAGAAAACTTGGAATGGAACTACCATTTGACCCAGCTATCCTACTCCTCAGTTTATACCCAAAGGACTTAAAATTAGTATTCTACCATGACGCAGCAATATCAATGTTTATAGCAACTCAATTCATGATAGCAAAACTATGGAACCAACCTAGATGCCCTTCAACAGATAAATGGATAAAGAAAATGTGGTACATATACACAATGGAATATTAATCGACCTTAAAGAAGAATGAAATTATGGCATTTGCAGGTAAATGGATGGAACTGGAGAAGATCATGCTGAATGAAATAAGCCAATCCCAAAAAACCAAAGACCAAATGTTTTATCTGATAAGCGGATGCTGCTCCATAGTGGGGGATGGTTAGGGAAGAATGAAAGAACACTGGATTATGCAGAAGGAAGTGAGGAGAGGCGTAGGGCAGTGGGGATGGGAAGGACAGTAGAATGAGACAGACATTATTACCCTAAATACATGTATGAAAAAAATTTTTTTTAAATATCACTATCAAAAAAAAAAAAAGATTGAAAAAAATTTTCAATACCACATATTACTTTACTAAGATTACTCTGAAATGTTCACATTCTTCCTGTCCCCAAATGAAACTGATGTGTACTTACTAAGAAAAAAAAATGCTTATGAAATACAAAATCATGGGGCTTGAGTTGTGGCTCAGTGGTAGAGTGCTTGCCTAGCATGTGTGAAGCACTGGGTTCGATCCTCAGCACCGCACAAAAATAAATGAATAAAATAAAGGTCTACTAACATCTAAAAAAAAAAAAATTTAAAAACAACAACAAAAAAGAAATACAAAATCATTTCTATGATGGCTGATGATACTATATAATTTGGTCAATTATTTAAGAAACCAAACAACTGAATATACTTAAAGCAGAAGTGAATATAACCTCATCAACCTCATTGAATGACAGATTTTCTTCCCAAACTATTAGCTAGTAGCATATCAACTGTTGGAGCTAGATTAACACGTAACATAGTAAATGCTTTGGAAATATATATATATATATATTTCAAATTATTGGACTTTTTGCTTAAAAAATAAAATTCAAACACTCCAGATGCTGGGTCCAGGTCATGTTTTTTGTTTGTTTTTTGTTTTTTAATTTTTTTTGTAGTTGGAGATGGACAAAATACCTTTATTTTATTTGTTTATTTTTATGTGGTGCTAAGGATTGAACCCAGAGCCTCATAGGTGCTGGGCAAGCACTTTGCCACTAGGCTACAGCCACAGCCCAATTTTTTGCTTTCTTGACATATAACATGGTTAACTTTCCAGAAGTCTCACATTTTATTGAAGTAATTCAAATTAATTTCTTTCTATGAAGAAGCTCCTTAGAAAACAGTATATTAGTACTTATAGTTAATATACATACACTACAAAAGAAAGTCAGTTACTTTAAGAATGCCTTGCTGTTTTTATAACATATTTTAATCTGATAGAACTACTACATTATTATTAGTTAATCATTTCATATGCATTGTTTACCTTGAACAGCTAAACCCGCTAGCTGAATTGCTTGTTCCAACGTACAAGGAATGTTTCCTTCCAAGATATCTTTCTTCAGCTGCAAGTAATACTGATACCTATGAAAATGTCAATTATATAAAGTAAATATCAATTTATCTCCAGTCAATGCTTTTTACCATAATTTGGTAGAGGAGCATAAACCAGTCAACTAAAACCTTAACCCCAGATGATTTCAAAGAATAACAATAACTTTGACCATACTTACACACACACACACACACACACACACACGCACATCTAATTTAATGAGTTATTCTATGGTTATTTCAAAGCTAAAAGTATTCATAAGACAACAGGTCATTTGTCATACACCCTATAAGATAATCATGACAATTTGTTCTTTTTAAAAAATATTTTTTTTTACTTGTAGATGGACAAAATACTTTTGTTTTATTTATTTATTTATTTTATGTGGTGCTGAGGATCAAACCCGGTGCCTCACACATGCGAGGGAAGCACACCGCCACTGATCTTCTACAACCCCAGCCCCACAACCTACGATTTGTTCTTTTTAGTTGGGAAAATGGAGAAATAATGGCAGGACTTTTTCCTTTTTGTACCCAGGATTGAACCCAGGGGTCCTCAACTACTAACCCACAACCTTCTTCTTTCCCAGACCCCCAACCTTCTTCTTTTTGAGACAGGGTCTTGCTAAGTTGCTTAGGGCCTTGCTAAATTGCTGAGGCTGGTTTTGAATTTGCAATCCTCCTGCCTTAGCCTCCCAAACCCCTGGGATTATAGACATACCACCACACCCAGCTAAATGGCAGGTCTTTAAAAACTCACAGTAACTTGAAAATATGAGACTTCCCTTACTCAGGTTGGCAGAAGTTCCCCAGCCCTAGAAAGTAAAGACTGAGAAAACTGACTCCTGATATTTTGGATAAGGCTTATATTAAATTTTTTATGAATTCCCAGAATAATACCTGCTAAAATACTTTAATATTCTGTAATATGGGATTACTTCTGCCTTCTTGGTACTCTTAGGATATGGAACACCAGTTACCACCACAAGCTTTGGAGTCAAGGTTTAATTCCAGCTCTCTAATTAAGGATTCTGCAAGAATTTGGGCACGTCATAATCTGCAGATTTGAATTTTATTTACTTATTTTGGTACTGAGGCTTGAACCCAGGGTGCTCTACCACTGAATTACATTTCCAGCCCTTTTTATTTTTTATTTTGACACAGTGTCTCACAAAGTTGCTGAGGCTTGCCTCAGGCTTTCTCCTGCCTCAGTCTCCTGAGTCACTGGAATTACAGGCATGTGCCAACATGCCTGGCTTTTAGATTTAAATTTTATTACCAGTAAAATGGTACCATTGCACTTCTCAGGAATGAATATATTCAAGCAATATATGTACAGGTCTGAACGCAAGTAAAGGAACATCGTTGAGATTCCATGAGTCTCACTTTAAGTTATGCACCTTAAGTCAATAAGTGATACTTCACCTATACCACTTCTCCATTCCAATAAAACTCTAGAGTAAAGATGCATTACTTTTATTTGTTCACTGAACAGGTAATTACTAAGCCTACTATGTCTTAAGCCCTGTTCTAGAAACGAGAGATACAGTGCTGAATGAAGACCCACCATCTCTACCAGTGTAGTCCTTAGAGCACCTTAATCCAGAATCTCTCCAGACTGGGTGTCTGTGAAGCACAGCCCAGGTGAAATGCCTGTTGGAATTCCCCAGAGAGCCACCCCTTTAATCATTTCAAGTTCTTATATCACCCTTTTTTATTTTAGCAAAGTTTAAAGTCTCTGTTCTTCGTTATAAAAGAACGTGAGCAAAACACCTTCAATTCAAATAGGAAGAATTTAGATCCAACTTTCCCCCTTCCGCCAGCGAGTGGTAGAACTCATAGTTTTCCCTCTATCAACAAATAGAATGCAAGTACCTATGGGATCCTGTCAGAGGAAAACTTGAAACTTTGTATAAGGCAGAAAAGCCCACTTGAGGGAGACCACATTGAGAAAAGTCTATCTATTGGGCATATTGTCCACAGACCCCACTTGAAATATTCTAGGAATTAGTCTTCCACAGAAATTTTTTACCTTAATATTACACATATATTGTTATTTATAAGAATTGATTCTTCACATCTCTAAATTGTTCATTGCTGTTCAATGTCTTTTACATAAAATCTCTCCTGAAAATTTCCTTTTAAATGATATATTAGGAAAAGTTGTCATGTTTGCAAACAAGTATGCTCCAGAATCATGAGCGAAAATAAATCTCCTCATTAAAACTTACTCAGGCTGCGGTAAATAGCAGAAAATGGACTAATACAGTGACCAACGAGGTTTTTATGTTTGTTTTTACGTTTGTTTGTTGTTTTTAGGAATTCATAAATTTTTAAAGTATATCTATTGTTTTGCAATCTATGGACTCAATATTCCTTATGATGCTCAAAATTTCCTCTTTCCCAAGTAAAATTTCTTCAAGTAAGTTCCTTAGTCTTTTTACATCAGTGATCTTGACTTCCCATGGCTTGCCTGTACAGGGAATCCACCATCTCCCCATACAATTCCAATTGCTCTCATGGAAAATGGTATTAAAGACCAAAATTTTGTGCCAGGGTGTTCACTAGTATACATCTATTATTGCTTCTAGGCCTTTTCATGCCCCAGACCACCAATCTTTATATTAGAGCTTGTTTATTCATTAATTAGTTTTCTGAAGCTGGGTTCTACAACAGTTTCCTTAGAGAAAGCACCTTGAAACAATAGTCCCAAGTTCCTGCATGTTCTCAACTGTCTGCTATGGACTGTTCCCCCCAACTACCACCAAATTCAGGTATTAAAGGCCTAACCAACCGTGGGATGGTGTTTCGAGATGAAGCCTTTGATAGATAGATTTAGATGAAGTGTGAGGGTAGACCCCTGAAATCAGTATCTCTTAAGAACCCAGGAATTTGCTCCTTCTGCCGGTGCGTGAGGTCCTTGGGTGAAGTTCTGCAAGCTAGGAAGCAAGCTCTCAGCAGAACCCAACTACACCCAGACCTCCAGACTGAAAAATACTTTTCTATTGTTTGTTTCCCAGTCTATGTTATTTTGTTATGGCCTGAGTTGACTAGAACATATTTGAAGGTCATTTTTGCTGGATATATATATAATCACAGCCTCATATTTTCTTTCCTTGAGTATGCTAATTGTTACTTTCACTAAGTTGCTAAGGGCCTTGCTAAATTGCTGAGGCTGACTTTGAACTTGCAATTCTCCTGCCTCAACCTCCAGAGCTACTGGGATTACAGGTGTGCACCACCACCACGCCTGGCTAAATGTTACTTTTATCTATTGTCATTAAGTGTTCTTCTAAACATCTGGAGTTTTTGCACACTCAATTTTTACTGCTTTTACAGAATATGTCTTGGTACTGAATGCTCTGGGTTCACAGTTTCAAAGTACATAGTGTGCCCTTTTGATATTGTGCTTCCTTCTTTCAAAGAGGTTTTCTTACTATAGCTTGCTCTATTTTCCTCTTCACCTGTTGCACAGCCAAATTATTCTCAAACTTTTATAATTCAGATTTAAACAGTCCTTTCATATCATTGTTACCTTAATTTTCTTTGGTTCATTTTGTAATATCAGGTGGCAATTTTCTGCTACTTTGTGGCCCTACTTTTCCTGACTTAGCCTTCATCTTCTGTAGATATGTTAAGATTTTCATTCTCCCCTTTTTTTTCTTCAAGTATCTTTAAGTGAAATTTTTATAACATCTTGAGGGGTAATCAGCACACAATAAACTGCTCAAATTTAAAGTGAACTTCAAAATTTTTTGACATAAACATACTCATGAAACCGTCACAAGATACCAATCGCCTACGAGAGCTGGTGTGCCTCTTGACCCCTCTCCTCTCCTTCTGCCCCACTGCTCTACTTTTTAACTCTACAGATGCTGGAACTTCTCCAGGTATCTTGGACTATGAAGTAACTGCAGAGTAAAGGGAAAGAACACGCTGAGATGGCGGAAGAGAGAAAGAGCAAGGAGATGTTGACAGCTCTGCAGACTGACCTCTAGACCTCTTTTGAAGAATACCTTGGCTTTCTTGTGATGGCCATACTTAACCCTTTTCTAATTTTTTTTTGTGTGTGTGTGTGTGGTACTAGGACTTGAACCCAGGGACTCAGAACATGCTAGGCAAGTACTCTACCACTGAGCTACCTCTCCAGCCATATTCTGGCGGGGCTGAGGAGGGTAACTGGGGATTGAATGGGGGGGGGGGGACTTAACCACTGAGCCACATTCCCAGCCCTTTTTATTTTGAGACAGGGTCTCACTAAGTTGGTGAGGGCCTCGCTAGGTTGCTGAGGTAGACCTCAAACTTGGGATCCTCCTGCCTCAGCCTCCCATGCAGCTGGGGTCACAGGTGTACAACACCATGCCTGTCCCCCCCCACCCCGTTTTTTCTTATTATTATTTTTAGTCGTACATGGACATTCATTTATTTATTTGTATATGATGCTGAGGATTCAACCCAGTGCCCTCACTCATGCTAGGCAAGCACTCTGCCACGAGCTAAAACTCTAGCCCCCCATTTTTAATGACTACTTTTGAAATGGAGTCTCACTAAGCTATAAGACTGGCCTCAAATTTGTGATCCTCCTGCCTCAGTCTCCCATTTAGCTGGAATTATAGGATGTGCCACTGCACCCCACATTATGGCCATACTTAATTCTCACTGACAGAACTTCCCTAAGTTTTCCTACATCTAAATCAATGAGCAATCCTACTGATAGAATCTAACAGGCCCATTCCCTTTCAACTCTTCCTATGGTAAATGCCTTTGTTTAGGTCTAGGCTCTAGACTAAGGCCCAGATTACAGCACAGACATTCCTAACTAGTCCCCTGTAGCCTATAATCTAACTTAGAGGTCTTGCACTTCTACATTACTTTCCATTATAGGAATTTTGTGAAAATGCACATTTGGTCATTGCATTCCATTAAGATTTAACAAGTCTCCCTCACTGTAACATGCTTTTTTGACTAGTACATGCTTTTCAAACTGTCTCTCTCCTCTCCAGGTAATATGTGAACTTTTCACCACTCCCCCTGCTTTATTTTATTTAATTTATTTTTTTGGAACCGGGGACTGGACTCAGGGGCGCTTGACCACTGAGCCATGTCCCCAGCCCTATTTTGCATTTTATTTAGAGACAGGGTCTCACTGAGTTGCTTAGGGCCTCGCTAAGTTGCTGAGGCTGCCTTTAAACTTGTGATCCTCCTGCCTCAGCCTCCCAAGTCGCTGGGATTAGAGGCGTGCGCCACCGCGCCCGACTCCACTCCCCCTACTTTAAACAGGCTTTCCCCTCTAACCAGAAAATTCCTTCTAAAGTCTATCAAGAGTCAGCCTTTCCATCTTGCCTGTTCCACGCCTGCCCCATGAATCCAGAACTTCAGTGAAAGCATTTACCACAGGCTACTGTAACTGTTTATTTACATAAGCAGCCAGTTGGACTGAAGTGCTTCACATGTGTCTTCATCTCCTGCATTAGCTTAGATCATACCTAGCTCTCAGATCTTAGTGTATCTTCAAAACATGTTTAAATGAGTTAAAGGGATCAGTGCATGGTTTTCCTCCTGGCTCCACTTCTCCAATATTTACATCTCAGACTTGCTTCACAGTCCTTGTGTTCATTCTTATTTCTTGGTTTTTCCATCCTCTTCCATAATTAAATGGTGGACTCAAACAGTATTCCATAGGCATGGAGCTGTAATCAGGTTCTTTTCTTTCTCCAGGGTACTATGTTAGCTTTTATAAGAAAGGTAAAGCTAAAGAAAATATGGACTTATAACCTAGGAAAAAGATATGTACACAATGAGAGATTGTGACTACTGCCACCTTAACCCAGTTACCAGCAAACTAGGACAGTCTGGAGAAAGCAAAGCTCATTCCAGCTTCATGGAGGAGGTGGCTTCTGAACTACAATTTGGATAAACAGGATTCCAGTACATAAATATGAGACAGACCTAGGCCCACAAAGATGAAAGGACAGGTGGCATGTTCAAGGCACTAGAAGTTATCCAGCATGGCTCCAGAGTAATGTTAATGGGATTTAAATGATAAAGAAGGGGTAGTTTCAGAAAATGGCAAGTTCAAGTATTCAATATATTTCCCCCGTTATAGGAGACTGAACCCTCAGCCTTACTCAGGCTAGGCAAGCACTCTAACCCTGAGCCACAATCCCAGGTCATAGTTTGCTTTGATTGTCTTCAGAGGGAAAAAATATCTTAAGAATATTCAGGGCCTCTGTCATGCTTAATACCGTCTTTCCCTTCTGCTTTTTGTCTTGTACAAGGGTAATTATTGGCCATCTGTCTGATCCTCTCCCTTTCTGCCTCACCCCAGCCTCCAATTCTTTCTCTCACTTGTCTGCAGTACACAGCTGCTAGAGTCAGAGCACTATAGGAACCTTTTGACAGATTTCTTTGAGAAATGAACACAGATTTTTGTGACTACATTTTTAATCATCTCCCCTCTCATTTCCTTGTTACAAAGGATCGGAAAAAAGCAACAAAAACACTAAAGGTGATGTCACTACAAGAAGAGTTCACAGGCAGGGTAAAAACATCATTTCTCCCTTTAATCATCCCTTTGTGCCTAGTGAACCCATAACTCACCCGGCATGCAGTAAAACTCTGACGTTCCGCATACCAGAACCTCCTTGTAATATAGTGGGAGGGTAAAGTTTCAGACTTTTATCTCCTGCCTTCAATCCTAGTTTCACTTTTCTAATCTCATGAGACTATGCTCCAAAAACAGGCAGCATGTACTTTCTCACCTGGTAATCTCCTGCTGTAGCTGTAAAACTGAAGGCACATAAAACACCACTCCAAAATAGATGGTAGGTTCCAGCGCATATTTATCCAGCTGCTTCTTCAGAGGTTTTTCCAAATCTACCCATCGGCGCTGATTTTGCTTGTTGTAGTACCAGAGGCTGAAGTAAGTGACCTGGAAAGATAGAAGGTCACTGAAGGAGACAGTAAAAAAAGGAGTCAGTGAAAAAGATTTCAAAGACTTCAATTGCAGCGGCCTATGACCTGGGACCAAGTGGCAGTAATCTCCTATTGCCTCTCTCCTCAGAAAGGGACAACAGCAAGACCTGATGGGAAAAAAAGGAAAGACTTAGCTCTCGATATTTGTATTCGGGAATTGGCAGTAAGAGTCAATTTCATATCACTTCTTCAACTCTGAAAAAAGGAAACCTATTATGGCTACACATCAGCATGCAGAGGGTGCTATTTCATGTCACAAACAGGCTTTAACAACAACAAAAATGACTAAAAAACATTGTGCTTAGTTTTTCAATTACCAAAGTATCAAATTTATCATAATTTATATTTTAAAAGAAGCATAACTGGGTTCTACCCAGCAGGACACTGACAAACAGTGTTAACCCAACCTTTCACGCGTCTCAAATTTGGCTTCTGTAAATAGATTATGTAAATGTTAACAATTCTAGCAATATAGAAAAGTTACAACTGCTCTAAAAGTTCAATAGATAGGAATTATAATGCTTTAAATTACAGTTTAATGTGGAAAATGAATTCTGAATTAATGAGCAAAATGTGGGATTGAATTTTTTCTATCACACTTAAACACACAAGAACAAAATAGCAAGCATATTACTCAGAGGTTCAAAAAAATGAATTACATTTAGATCTCACTCATTGTATAATGAAACTGTCAAGTTAAATCAATAAATAGTAGCCCTGGGCCTGATCAACCTGAAAGTATATTTAAGGCACTTAAGAGTTGATGGCAGCCTCAGGCCACTGCTAGTATTTACTTCAAAATCAATTTACAGATCAAGGCCATTGGAAAAATCACACCTCTGGTGTTGGAGACGTCAGAGCAAGACTGTCAACTAGAACTTTGTGCAAAGATGAGCATGTTCCTTATCTGAACTTCCAACAAAGCAGACATTACCCACAAGTGGCTCCTTGGCAATTCAAATGTGGCTAGACCTTTGAAGAGCTCTATATTTAGTGTTATTTAATTTTACTTGGCTTAAGTTAAATTTTACTATCATACTGGATAGTACAGCTTTAGAGCAATAATAAAACCTAGAAATAATACTCAGGACATTTCTCTGACCTGTAATCCTCATTCAAATATAAAATGAACTTTTGCACATGCCTGTAATCCCAGTGGCTCAGGAGGCTGAGGCAGGAGGATCCCAAGTTCAAAGTGAGCCTCAGCAACTTAGCAAGACCCTGTCTCATAATAAAAAAATAAAGAGAGTTGAGAATGTGGATCAGTAGCCCCTTGGGTTCAATCCCTGATATCAAAAAAAGAAGTTAATGTTGGGTTGCCTAACTTAGCACGTGCAAGGCCCTTGGACTCAAACCCTAGCAGCACACACACACACACACACACACACACAAAAAAAAAAAAAAAAAAACAAAAAAAAAAACAACTAGTCATTATTAGCCAAAATCAAATTCATGTGTCTTTAAATACTTCCAAGGAGGCATATTTCTAAAATCACTACTAGAAATGTCTATACACATGTAACTAAAAATCTCATAACATTACAGTCTTTGAATTCAACACTTTCTTAGATTTCTACACATAATCAAGTAGCAATACCCGATTCCATGAGATTTTATAACTATGGCATGGTTTGTTTTTGAGATGAGCAGGCAGGGACTAAACGTAAAATACTGTGACTAAATTCTCATCAGGCAGCCTGGCATGGTGGCACACACCTGTAATCCCCATGGCTCAGGAGGCTGAGGTAGGAGAATCTTGAGTTCAAACCCAGCCTCAGCAACTTACAGAGACCCTAAGCAACTTAGCAAGACCCTGTCTCAAAATGAAACATAAGAAGGGCTGGGGATGTGGCTCAGTGGTTAAGCACCCCTGGGTTCAATTCCCATACCTGACCCCCCAAAATAATTCTCATCAGGCGAAGTTTTCTGACACATCCTTTCTCTGGTTTGTCTTAGATAAAAATCTTGAGAATCTGGATAATTAACTTTCAAAAGTAATTTTATGGGTTCAATCCCCAGCACTGCAAAAAAAAAAAAAAAAAAATTTACATTCAACTGAAAAAACCAACAAAGGGGGAAGGGTCAAAAAAGAGAATACTTCCTAACACTCTATCAGCCAGCATTACCCTGATACTAAAAGCAGAGAACAGAAACCTACTAATAAAGAAAACTATAAATATATATAGATTGCAAAAATCATCAACATATATTGGCAAACTGATTCTAACAGTACATTTATAGGATTCTATACCATGGCCAAGCAGAATTCATCCAAGGAATGCAAGGGTGGTTCAACATACAAAAAGCAACCAATGTAATACTGTGTACCATATTATTAACATAACAGATCATGTCAAGGGATGCAGAAAAAGCACAAAACACAACATCCTTTCATGATAAAAACATCTAGAAAATTGAGAATGGAAAATAACTTAACATTATGAAGGGCATTTATAAAATCCCAGAGCTAACATCATACTCGATGGTGAAAGACCAAAAGTCTTCCCCCAAAGTCAGGAATGAAACAAGGATTCAGTGTTCACTACAGTATTCAACACTGTACTGGAAATTGTAGCCAGAGCAATTAGGCAAGTAAAATAAATGAAAGATACCCAAACTAGAAAGGAAGTAAAACTACCTCCATACATAGGTGCATATGTAGAAAATCTCCAGGACTTTCTATAGAACATCACCCAAATTCCACCAAAAAACTCCACTAAACAAAATAACTCAATAGAGTTGTAGAGTTTTTCACAGAAATGGAAAAATGCCAGTCTTCAAATTCATATGAAATGGCAAGGGATCCCAAATAACCAAAACAGTACTGAAAAAGAAGAACAAACAAGACTCATGCTTCTTCATTTCAAAACTTATCACAAAACTACAGTAATCAAACTGTGGCAAGGCAAGGGGGACATTTGCCTGTAATCCAAGTGACTCAGGAAGCTTAGGCAGGAGGAGTACAAGTTTGAGGTCAGTCTCAACAAATCAGTGAGGCCCTAAGCAACTTGATGAGATCAAAAATAAAAAGGGATGGGCATGTAGCTCAATGGTGAAGTGTCCCTGGGTTCAAATTTCCAGTACCAAAAACATAAAAATAAAGTCTTTCCTGGTGCAGGAAAGACTATAATAATAAAGTTAAAAGCCAGGTACAGTGGTGCATGCCTGTAATTCTAGCTACTCAAGAAGCTGAAGCAGGAGGATGAAATTTTTGAGGCCAGCCTTGGCAACTTAGCAAGATCCTGTCTCAAAATTAAAAATAAAAAGGACTTGGGGTGTCACTCAGTGGTAGAGCACGCTGGGTTTAATCCCAGTACAAAAGTAAAATACAACCTGTTGAGTTGGAGAAAATACTTGCAAATCATTATCTAATAACGATCTAGTATCTGTATAAAGAACTCTAATGCAACAATAAAAAAGACGACCCAATTTTAAAATAAGGATTTCAATAATTCTTGACAGAAAATACATGAATGGCTAACAAGCACATGAAAAGATGCACATCATCAGTCACAGGGAAATGCAACTGAGAACCTGAGATACCACTTTGCACCCACTAGAAATGCAATGATTAAAAAAGAGAAAATTAGTGTTTGTCTCCCATGGGCAAGCCCCTGGGTTCAATCCCTAGTACTGAAAAAAAAGGAAAAGAAAAGAAAATGAGTGTTGGTAAAGATGCAAAGAAACTGAAAACCTTAAATATTGCTAATGGGAATGGAAGATGGTTCAGTTATTGTGGGAATGTCTGGTGGATCCTTAAAAAGTTAAACACAGAATCACCATAAAATCCAGCAGCTTCACTCATAGGTATGTACTGAAAAGAACTAAAAATAGGCCCTCAAATACATATGTACTCGTGTGTGGCAGGACTATTTGCAATAGCCAAAGGAATAAACCCAAATGACCATTAGCAGACAAATGAAAAAATTATGATATATACATAAAATGAAATATTCAGCCACTAAAAAAAAAGGATGAAGTACAGGTACATGCTACAAAATAGACGAAGCTCGAAAACATTATGCTAAGCAAAAGAAACCAGACTCAAAAGCTTAGCCAGACACAGTGGCACATGCATGTAATCCCAACAACTCAGGAGGCTGAGGAAGGAGGATTGCAAGTTTGAAGCCAGCCTCAGGAACTCAGCAAGGCTCTAGGCAATCAAGCAAGATCCTGCCTCAAAATAAAAAATAAAAAGAACTGGGGATATGGCTCAGTGGTTAAGCCCTGGGTTCAATTCCTGGAACCAAACAAATAAACAACAACAACAACAAAAACAGACAAAAAGCTCACGAACTCTATGACTCTATATGACTCTATTTACATAAAATATCCAGAATAAATCACAGAGAAGCTAAGTAAACTGTTGGTTGGCAGTGGGTAGGGAAGGAAGTGACTGCTTAAGGGTACAGGGAGCATTTCCTTACAGAGCAATGAAGATGCTTTGGTGGTATTATGAATGTATTAAATGCCATTAAATTGGATAAAACAGTTAACTTTATGTGATGTGAATTTCACCTTAATAAAATTTTTGAGAGCAAAAATATTCTTAATTAAAATCAAAACTATAATTTTAAACATTTGTTTTCAAATGTTCAAATACATCAAATTCAGTTTCTTACAAAAGAAACTGGGCAGGGTGGAACACGCCCGTACTCTCAGTAACTTGGGATGCTAAGGTAGGAGGTTTGAAAGATCAAAGACAGCCTCCACAACTTAGCAAGATCCTGTCTCAAAATTTTAAAAAAAGAAAAAAAAAATTTAAAGGGCTGGGAATGAAGTGTAGTGGTAAAGCAACCCAGGTTCAATACCTAGTGCCAAAAAAAAAAAAAAAATTAATTAAAGGCATGCTTCTTCCTTAAAAATATAATTATCCAAGCCAGGTAGTGGTACATGACTATAATCCCAAGGCCTCAGGAGGCTGAGGCAGGAGGATCAGGAGTTCACAGTCAGCCTCAGCAACTCAACGAGTCTCTACACAACTTAGCAAGGTTGTCTCTAAAATATTTAAAAAGGGCTTGGGATGTGGCTCAGTGATTAAGCACCCCTGGATTCAATCCTCAGTACATACATACATATGCATATATGTAAATAAATATATATGTGTGTGTGTATATATGTATATATTTATTTATATATATTTATTTATACACACACACATACATATATCTCCAAATAAAAGTCAAATTAATTCCTTTCTTTGTCCTAAGTTGGACATATCAGAACTTATTATTTTTTAAAGGATATACACAGACCCTTCATATGCTTTAAATTTCAACTACATCATCATGTCAGCACTCAAAAAGTTTCACATTTGCGAACATTTCAGATTTTCAGATAGGGATGCTTAGCTGGCAAATCCTATGCAAATAGTCCCCCATCTGAACAGCTCCAAAATGTGACACGTTTCTGATCCCACCAAGCAAGGAAAGCACCTGCATTCCCAATGATTACCTGGTCTAGATATCTTCCCAGAATCACACGTCCTCTCATCCCTGAGTCAGACCTTGTGGGCTGAGCCTCTCCTGGTACTGTCTATGGGCTTGGTTTAATTGTAATACATGTTTTCCAACAGACTAGCCTTCAATTCCTGGCTTTCATGTCTCCTCCCACTGCTTTTTATCCAATGTCCAGTATCTTCCTTCCGGATGAGAAGTTTTACCTTTAGGGGGAAACTCTCACTGGTGACCAAAGCAAGACAACTTGACCTATGGGAAACTCACTCCAATAGAAACCTCTAAATCGATTCTCAATTATCACTGACTAGATTGTTGGGGGTTTTCTGAGAGGGGGTGCCCACTGGGGACTGAAGACAGAGGTGCTTAACCACTGAACCACATCCCCAGCCCTTTTTATTTTTTATTCTGAAACAGGGTCTCA
>JAJEJO010005651.1:136157-146550 GCA_020662805.1 Glaucomys volans | reverse complement strand
CCAGTTTTGTCCTAAACAAACACATCACAATAGTTTTCATAAAGTAATTCAATGATTTTGTCATTGATTTTAAAGTGTTTCATAGTTACTCCCCTAAAATGGTACAGATAATTGTGTCTGCCACGTAAACTACAATAAACAGCATGTGGCTCCTTTTCAGAAAATATGGTTGACTAAGTATAAATGAATTGACATTGACTTTGAGAACAAAATTATTTGATAATCAAGCTTGTGGTTCAGAGGAAAAGTTTACAAACATGAGCTTGCTCAAAAGACGCAGGGCTCCAATCACAGTCCCTTAAGGAAACACCAGCTATTACAAGCGGATCCAAATCCTGACAGAATGTAAACCTTTCCCTCATTCCCAAGTCATTTCTTGTCTATTTTAAGTCTTTTTGGTTGTACTATTTTTAAAGCAGAGCAGAGAGACACGAATTACTTGGAGGGTTTTTTAAGCCACTGATGCACGGGGTTTAATAAAAAATCCCATATAAAATTGCAAATATAATTTTATCCTGATACCCATCTTAGAGTAGGTGAAGCCAGAAGACTTTTCATCAGGAAAGAGAGAGGAGATGGCCCCAGATAAAGTCCATCCCCGGCAGAGATCACTTAACAAGGGTCGTTAGTGAGTATTAACCTAATTGGAGCCCTGAGCCTACCTCTGCACCAAGCCTCCATAAATAATGCAGTATTGTACTTCTTCCTTTTGACAGAGAGCAGTGGTCACATCGTCTCAAAGCAGGTGGTCATTTTTCCTTTTCTGTATAATTTTACTCCATGTTCTTCTATCCTTGATCAAGTAATTAACAACCTATTTTACAGCCAAGATGATAATATGTAATACCAAGACACTCAATCACAAATAAATAGAACGCAAGAAAATAACAAAAGTAATCTTGCTCTCCTAATTACACTGAATTGTATTAAACTAAAGTTCATGTAAACTAACTCCTTGAGTGGCCAGATGTTTGTTACAGCATTTCGCTTTCAGGAAAGGAGATAAATGAAAAGTTAATTTTGGAGACTTAAGGAAAGGTCCAAGGCATGAGATGGGATCACTATCTACATAAATGAATCGCTCCTATCTTGTCTACTTACAATCCTGGGCCATGAGGCGCTATGACTTGGAAATATAGTAAGACAAAGACAATTCTTTTAAAAATATATTCTTCTTGGGCTGGGGGTGTAACTCAAAGATAGAACACATGGCCAACATGTGTGAGGTCTCGGGTTCCATCCCTAGCACAGCAAAAAGATAAAGAAAAATGTGTGTGTGTGTGTTATAGAGAAACATTTGATTATAAGATTAAAGCAATATCAACACATTCTTAAAGCGTAAACTAGGATTAAGTGAGAAATGTGTTTTTTTTTTTTTTCTGGAACCGGGGATTGAACTCAGGGGCACTGACCACTGAGCCACATCCCCAGTCCTATTTTGTATTTTATTTAGAGACAGGGTCTCACTGAGTTGCTTAGGGCCTCGCTAAGTTGCTGAGGCTGGCTTTGAACTTGCGATCCTCCTGCCTCAGCCTCCCAGGTGCTGGGATTACAGGCGTGCGCCACCGCGCCTGGCCAGTCTTTTTGTTTATTACCCACAAAACTGAGGGTAAACCAGGCCCTCTCATTCTTCAGTCATTTCAGTTAACCAGTTTGTTCTATTACAGGACCATTTCTTTTTTGTTGTTGTTTTTTTTTTTTTTTGTTCTAGAGATTGAAATTGAACCCAGGCACACTCCACTACTGAGCTACATCCCCACCCCAGCTCTTTTCGAAATATTTTTTTGAAACAGGGTATTGCTAAGTTGCCCAGGTTGGCCTTGAACTGGTGATCCTCCTGCCTCAGCCTCCAGAGGAGCTGGAATTACAAGTCAGTGTGCCTGGCTGGGGACCATTTCTTCTCAGTCCAACAAATGAATTACAGATTTCCTCTTAATTAAAATCTCATAAATTTGGGCCTCTCTGGGCTTGCCTGTTACCTTGATTCACAAATGCCTATATTTTAGGGCACAGGATATATAATAACAATTCTCTTTTTATTAAAAAAACAAATGTGAGCCGGGCGTGGTGGCGCACGCCTGTAATCCAAGCGACTTGGGAGGCTGAGTCAGGAGGATCCCGAGTTCAAAGCCAACCTCAGCAACTTAGAGAGGCCCTAAGCAACTCAGTGAGACCCTGTCTCTAAATAAAATACAAAATAGGGCTGGGGATGTGACTCAGTGGCCAAGTGTCCCTGAGCTCAATCCCTGGTTCCAAAAAAAATAAATAAATAAATGTGAGATAGGACTGAGAATGTAGTTCAGTGGCAGAGCGCTTGCCTAGCTTACACAAGGCCCTGGGTTTAATTCTCAGCACGAGTGTGTGTGTGTGTGTGTGTGTGTGTGTGTGTGTTAGATAATCTTAGTCTAATTCAGATCATATTCCCATGTTTATATTTCAATTAATTCCTAGGGGAAAAAAAAAAACTTTTTGGGGGCAGGAGGGGTAATTGGGGATTGAGCACAGGGGTATTTTGCCACTGAGTTACATCCCCAACCCTTTCTGTTATTTATTCTAAATTGCTGAGACTGGCCTCAAACTTGCAATTCTCCCTCCTTAGCCTCCTGAATAACTGCATTTACAGGCATTCACCACTGCATCTGGTAAGAATAAAATTTCTTCATGTTTTATCAAACTCAAGTCTTGGTTATACCCTCTATCTTATCTTATCAAAGAGTGAGTAACACGATGTTGTAATTTAACACCATGCAAAAATGAGAGGAGTGTTTAGTAAAAACTCTTTATTTTTTGTCACTTTTTTGGGGAGAAGGGTACTGGGGACTGAATCCAGGGGTACTTTACCACTGAGCTATATCCCCAGCCCTTTTTAATTTTTGAGACAATGCCTTGCTAAGTTACTGAGGATCTCACTAAGTTGCTGAAGCTGGCCTCAAACTTGCAATCCTCCTGCCTCAGCCTCTCAAGTCACTGGGATTACAGGCATGTATCACCACACTGGTTGAGAGTCACTTTTGTCAGATTAAAATTATAATTATGTATACTACATAGAAATGGTTTTGATGCTGGAGAAAAAGGGCAATAGGGAGATTTTAGAAATCTAAGTAATACATGTTTTAATGTATTTTAGTAAAGAACCTAGTAAAGGTAGATTTCCATTGCCTGAAAGATTATCCAATGTTTTCCATTATCTTACAAAGGATACAGCAGCCAGGCAGTGGCACATATCTTTAATCCTGGCAACCTGGGAGGTTAAGACAGGAGATGGCAAGTTCAAGGTCAACCTCGGCAATTCAGTGAGAGCCTCACCAACTTAGTGAGACCCTGTCTCAAAATTTAAAAATAAGAAAGAAATAGGGATATAGAGCTCACTGTTAGAGCACCCCTGGGTTCAATACCTAGTACCCCCCCAAATATTAAAAATTAAAATAAAATATTTTTTATTTTAAGATACTTTTATTATATTTTTATTCCATTTAAAATACTTCTATTATATTTAGAAGTAGAGGATGAAGTAGCCATGGACATGCATGCATTATTAGCAAAACAGATATTATTCTATATCCAATTAGTCTATATTCAAGAAATAGGATGATAAAAGTCTCAAAGAAAAAATACACAAATATTAAACAAGAGAATCACAAGCAAGGCATGGTGGTACACACCTATAATCCCAGCAACTCAGGAGGACTCTAAGCTCAAGGCCAGCCTCAGCAACTTATCAAGATCCATCTCAAAAATAAAAGGACAGGGGATATAGCTCAGTGGTAAAGTGCCACTGAATTCAATCCCCAGTACCAAAAACAAAAATAAAACAAACAAACAACAACAACAAAAAGAACCATGACTTGTAGAAGACAAATTTGAAATAGAATAACAATTCCTAGTGTCCCTATCCCCATGCCCATAATTCATAAAAGGGGGCGTGGAAACCCTCCAGTGGTGTGACGCTGTACCAGTGTAAATGACCTATACGTTTGTAGCTAACTGCACTGATCCACATCATCAGTAGAGGCAGCAAATACATTAGCGGAATTCCTGATTCTACCATTTTTTTTTTTCTTGCTTGAATGTAGATTCCGCCTCTAGAAGGCCCCAATATCATCTAAGAGTAGTGCAACCAAGATATTGCTTTGGAAAATCTCTCAGCAAGGAACTCTCTGAGGGTGTATTTCATCAGCCTGCTAATTCCAACTCAGCCAGGGAACAAGCTCATTAAAGGCTTCCTATCAAACAGTTCTTGCCCTGAACACCTCAGGGATTCCCCACTGGTTTTGTGCTGGCCATGAAGACGCATGTTCCTTCTTATGCTTATCTTTCTTTGCCTCGGGTGACTTCGAAAACATATTTTAAGTAGAATAGTAAATTATAAACAATAAAATTATAATAAATCATGTCAAATATCTCAAAAGTACTTAAAATTTCCATCAGATCTGGGAGACCACACCGCATGGGGCTCTCATTAAGGGCATGGACACCATACCAGGGCACTGTCACTTACCAAAGGTTACATTCTGAGAAACAGTATGCGCATCAAGGAGCCAAAATACCATTCTCTAGTTGTGGTTTCTGCCATGTACACATGAGTAAGTTGCTTAATGCCTTTGCGTCTCAGTTTACCCATCTGTAAAATGGAGATGACAAGGAGAGTGCCTCCCTCACAGGATTGTGGGGAAGCTCAAAGTAAGCAAAACCATTTCAAGCACCTGGAAGACCACCTCACACAGTAAGTGCTCAAGCAATACTCACTTTTACCAGCACTGTTTTCAAGTCCCCTTCAACAGCACAAAATTTCATACTAGGTTTTCTCTAATAGAGGATGTTCTACACTTACTTCCTTCATTAATGAATTTGTTAATAGAAAACACCAATATTTGAATTGCTTTTCATTTAGGAAAATGGCAGTGATCCAATAGAAAAATAGTGTGTTGTTGAGGAAAACGTGCTCAACCAGGAGCTGGAAGAGCTGAATCCTATTCTTGGGCTGTCACTAGCTGTACAGCAGTGTACAATGAAATCTGCATTCCGGTGGTACGTGACAGAAAATTATACAAATAGCAATGTACAATTTTAGATACTCTTCATTATTAAACATACTTCATATTTCTGTTATCATACTGTAATGAATAATTCTCAGGTGTTCTTTCCATAAGTCATCATTCAAACATAAGCTCAACTATGTTCAAAATACGTGCCAGACATTGAAACATGGACAATTCAAATATGTATTTGTCTAAATATCACCCGTGAGTACAAACTATAGGCAAATGAGAATTAAGGCTTTCTTCCAGAAAGAAAAGAAAAGATGTTATGGTGAATGCATTAATTCTCAGCAGTGTACTTCCAAATTTAATTGACTGACTTAATGATACGACCTCTCCAGTTTTTTTTTTTTTTTGTCTTATCCATTTTTTCCCCTCTGTATTTTATTCCAATTAATAAATTCACATGATGAAAAAGAAAATGGAAATGGCAGAGTTGACAGCTAATGAGTGTTTTATGGACTCTGCTCATCTTTGGTCCACTCCATTACTAAGATGATAAGAAGAAACAAACTATCAATTGTACTATGTTAAATTAAACATATGTAAGGAGTCAGGCATGTGGCACACACCTATAATCCCAGTGACTCAGGGAACTGAGGCAGGAAGATTGCAAGTTCAAGGCCAGTCTCAGCAACTAAGAAAGGTTTTAAGTAACTTAGCAAGATCCTGCATCAAAATAAAAAAATTTTCCAAAAAGAGGGTTAGGGACATGGCCCAGTGGTAAAGCAACCCTGGGTTCAATCCCATGTACCCAAACAACAACAACAAAAAACCGGAAAGCAACAAAAACAGTTGCG
The DNA here is from genome assembly GCA_020662805.1 of Glaucomys volans. Taxonomy (NCBI): domain Eukaryota; kingdom Metazoa; phylum Chordata; class Mammalia; order Rodentia; family Sciuridae; genus Glaucomys; species Glaucomys volans. Next base: position 140,711 of record JAJEJO010005651.1, on the reverse strand, counting down.
TGGCATATGGTCAGTATACAATAAATAGCTGTCCTTTAGGAATTTGAACCCAAATTCATCTGCTACCAAAAGTCTATCTTGTTTCCTCCAAAATCCCACTTTGCCAACTGCAGCTGCATTTAATGTTACAAAGTTCAATCTGCTGAAAGTGAACTTGACATTGAAATTAACTTGTCAAGTCAAAGTCTAAGCTTTCTAAATAATTAACATAAATGAGCCAAGACAAATTGCATTTAGATTCATAAAGAATATGAGGCTTTGCCTCCCAACATGAAATTACTTGTATATTTATTTTCTTAGCCTGTTCAGTTAATCATATTCGAAATAACACAACTGCTCTATCCTATTTGTAAATCTGTTTAAATAATGCATACTTTAAAGGATCTCATTTGGATAATCCACTATAGAAAGTGGCACAAAAACCTGATAAGTTATCTCTACAACATGCTAATTCTCACACAGGATTTGTGGCATGCATACTAGTGATATTAGTATTGTAAGTAAAATCTTACATCTTAAGTAAAATCTCTGGATATCCAATCAATTCATTAAAAGATAAAGGCAATCTGTGTGACATTTGTTTTATGAATAAATTGCCTGGAGAACTGAATAGGAAAATATTTGCTAACCGAGAATATTGTTAGGAAAATGAGTCCTTGTTGAGGTAGGGTATGTATCCAACCAGAAAAATGAAATAGATGTCTCCACAAATGACTGGGGAATTTGATTAATGTAAGAAGAAGTATGACTCATACATTCATTCACTGAAAGTTCTTGAAGATTTGTCACATACCTACTGTCAAGATGGGCACAAAAGTACAACGTGGTAGGGAAGACAGACATGGATCAGTGGTAGAATGAAATGGTACACCCTCCATCCCTTTCCTCCCCCAAAGGAGTTTTACCTTAATAGTAAGTTTTCCATCAAGAAAACAAATGCCCCAGTGGCCTTTCCTGAGACCCAAAGATGAAGGCCACTGAAAAAAAATGGCCGTTCCTTGAAGAAGAGAGGGACTATATTTAGAGGCAAGTTAACTTCTTAAAAATATGGAGACCCTTTGGTTAAGCTAGAAGGACTGGGAATGGAAAAAAGGTTAGGTAAGGGGCACCCAAACGGGCAGGAGGAAGAAGTGCTGGTGCAGCCTAGTAGGGTGAGTACAATCTACAATCACCTACAATGTTTCAAACTGAGAGTCTGAAGGTTCCCAACACACCAAACTGATTAATGTTTGAGGAGATGGAAATGCTAATTACCCCAATTTGATTATCATACATTATATACATGTATCAAGTTACTGTGCTTTACTCATGTATCATGTGTCCATTTTTTAAAAAAGGAAGACCTTGATTTGTTCATAAATATTACATCCTCTCCGCTTCTTTTCTTTAAAAAATATTTTGAGTTGTAGATGGACACAATACCTTTATTTTATTTATTGAGGTTTTTTTTTTGTTGTTTTTTGTTTTTTGTTTTTTATGTGCTGGGGATGGAACCCAGTGCCTCACACATGCTAGGTAAGGTTCTGCCACTGAGTCACAACCCCAGCACCCTCTCAACTTCTTAATTCTGGAGAAAGGCAAACCAGGGAAGAAAGATTCTGTTACATGCCTCATCCAGCAACACAGTTACTGAATAAATGTCTACTTAGCTTAAAATTCAATGTTCTTTGCATTTAAATTGATGAGTATGGGCAGCAATTCAGTCTGGGCCCATGCATGGACTGGGGAGAATGTCAAAGAGTCACCTGAAACTGTAGGTAAAACCCTGTTCTCATTAGATTCTCAAAGGGGTCCATGACCCCAGTAACTTTGAAGAGAATAAATCCAAGTGTAAAGAGAAGCCTGTAGATAAGAACTCAAATTTTGGATCTTTTGCTTATTATTGTATGATTCTGAGCAAATCATCTGAACTTTTCATAACTTCAGTTTCTTCATTTCAAAATGGTTTAAAAGTAATGCCTAATCTGTTGCAAAGAGTAAATGAGATCAGGCAAGGTAAACTTCCAGCACAGCAGAGCTCTCTCACCAAAAAGGAGGACAAGCGGCACACCATCAAAACTTCAGTTATTATAATAAATGGAATCTGAACACATACAACAAGGACAATGACAGAGAGAGTCCCAAACACCTTTGTAACTCAACCCACAAACTTCCCCATGTCAGCAAATTCATGTTTAATTCCAAATGGTCGTGAGACTACACTACTGTGGCAAATTGATGGTAAGTCTCTTAACTCCTACTAGAGGACAAACATCTCACATTATTAGCACTTAACTATATTAGACATTAAACTAAGGCTGCATAATACTCTATTTCTTTAAATAAATATGTTCCAAATTCTATAATAACATATAATTACATATTGTATATTTTTAAATGCATGACATGTACATGTTTGTGTATATTTGCCTATTTCTTAATTTTCTAGACCAAATGAGAAAAGTAACAGAAAACCTGAAAATCGAGAAAATTATTGATCACTTATCATTGGTTTTGGACTTCAGAAAACTTTATTTAGATGGAGAGGTCAACCTAACATATTTGATTCAAATGGTCCTATAACTCTAACTGAAAATATATACTGATCCTTTATACCTCAGTCTTATCTGTCTTATAACACATACCTAAATTAATAACTACTCAGCTCAAAAGTTAAAAAGCTTGCAGGGAATACTTTTCCCTTACACATATTTAGGCTATTTTTAGAGCCCAAATGAACACAGCGAGTACAGAAGGAAGTGCACATAAAATTCCTGAGGTCTACTCAGATAACAGTCAAGGTAGGTCAGTAGATATTTCGAATACCTAAGACGCCAATTTCAAATAAAACACTCCCGTGGCCAAGAACACTTTCTAAAGTTGTGCTTGAAGACAATGGTTTGCATTATATGTTTTATTCCTTGTTTTATTCCACAAATCCCTTAGCTAAAAATTGTCCCCATTGACCAGAAGGCACTATGTGAGGAGTCATTCCAATTGCTGCGGGGAAGCCGATCTTGCCTTGACACAGCACTCTTCCCTCAAGGAGCTGGGAGAACTAGATCACTTTCTAAACTGTTTCAGAAGCCCAGAAGTGAGGAAAAAAAAAAAAAAAAAAAGTCTAAAGAAAATGGTGCCTTATTCTGTATACAAAGCTCTGGAAATGGTCAACTCTCTCCAGGAAATAAAATCATAGGGCAAAAAAAGAGTGGCTGCTGACCTGCTGTCCATGCTTACCAATCTAAATGCAAAGCAAGAATACTGAGTCCTAAGTTAAGGAGACATGTATTCAGCAACTATGTACGGTAAGGTGCAAGGCCACGGTTCCAAATACCAGGGATACTCCCTTGAACAGCAATCCTGCGGCAATGGAGCTTCCCACATGCTAAAGAATAAAAACATGGTATGTGTGTAATGTACTGGAAATACAATTTAGAAAACATTTCACGAGGGCAGATGATAAATCACAACAGGGTAACCAAATACCCAAAACCTAATACTAAAACTGGAGAGGTGAAAAAATGATCTAGAAAAGATTTCCATGTTTTCAGAACTTTCCTATATCCTGAGGATTAAAAAATTTCTTAAAACTCCAACCAAATGTAAATTTAAACTGAATAAGGACCTTAAAAAAAATCAAGGAAGGCAAAGTATATAAGAACAGTTTGCAATGAATCTAATTAAAATTCACAATGGCATCATAAAATGTGATTATGATATCTTTTGTTGAAAAAGAATAAAAAGGAATATCCTAGAGAAAAAAATATATAAACCTAATCCAAATTTTCATTTTTTTTTAAATCCTAAGACTTGGGTTGAGTATAAGAGGGAAGAAAAAGGCAAATGGAATAATTAAAAACCTACTGAAGCTCTATTTTTAAGGGCAATGGGCAGTGACACTAACAAATTAATTTTTCAGCTACCACGGAAAAAACTTCAAATATGACCACTAAATTACGATGGCACACTAGCACTTTAAGAGTTTAGTAATGGTCAAGAAGTGTGACTACCAGTGCCCACTATAAGAACATTTTACAAACAATCATGCATTCTATCAATAAATGGAAAAAATAATAATATTTTAAAAAGTAAGAAAAGAGGGCTGCGGCTGTAACTCAGTGATAGGAGCACTTGCCTAGCATGCACAAGGTCCCAAAAATTCAAAAGAAAAAAAGAGCTCATCTGAAGAAAATGTATTCAGTCACCACAAAATGGGCACAAGAGTCACAAGTAACAATAATTAAGATTAACACTTGGGGCTGGGGTTGTGACTCAGTGGTAGATCGCTCACCTAGCATGTGTGAGGCACTGGGTTCGATCCTCAGCACCACATGAAAATAAATAAATAAAATAAAGGTCCATCTACAACTAAAAATATATATTATAGAAAAAAAAAGATTAACACTTATTAGGAGTTTCCTAAATATCAGGTTCTCCGCTAAATGTCTTACATTTAATATTAAATCCTCACAACTGCCATCAAATAGATATTATTATCATACCCCATTTTAAAAAAAGGTAGATTTGAGAAATTAAGTAGTTCAATTTTTTTTTTTTTTTTTTTTGGTATGGGGG
>JAJEJO010005651.1:96325-127604 GCA_020662805.1 Glaucomys volans | reverse complement strand
CCCGCCGCCGCGCGCTCATGGGGCGCGCCCGCCCCACTTCCTGTCTCCAAGACCGCGGCCCGCAGACCATTCCCCGGGCAGAGTCCGGCGGCGGCGGCGCGGGGCGGCGGGGCGGCGCCCGCCGGCGAGGAGCGCAGTACGCAGAGGCCCGCGCCCGTAGGACCGGGGCGGCAGCAAGATGGGCGGACGCGGGCCGGGGCGGCGGAGCGGCGGAGCGGCCGGGCCGAGCGTCCCTCCCCTGGCCCGGCGGGCGGACGGATCCGGGGAGGCGGCGGCGGCCGTGACCTCAGAGAGTTGGAATGCGGGCGGCGGGGCGCGGGGGAGGCGCGGACAGCTGCGCCCGGCCGCCGGGGAGGGGGCGCGCCGCGTCTTTTTTTAATCGTGTGACCACTTATTTTAAGAGTTTCCAAATAAAGCAAGCCTGTTAATAAAATGAGGAGAGAGTTTCAGTTGCAGTAAAGAGTTTTTATTCCCACGTTATTAGGTGGTGGTCTTTAAAATTCCATTATTGTTGGAGCTACTCGGTTAGCCCTGCACACTTTTAAAGGTAGTTCCAAAACACCTTCCGGAGTGCCTGCTTCTAACGATGTATTCTATACAACTGCCCCGGTCAGTACCGAGTGGCACATAACACCCACCCACCCCCAAAGAAAAGGCTTCGATAAATAACTTGTAGGTCCCCAAAGAGCGCTGCATGCGGATCTAATACAGAATAGAGCTGTAACGGTGGTCAAGTTTGGATTCAATCCCAGTTACTAGCTGGATGACCTTGTGGAAATTTCTTAACCACTCTGTACCTGTTTCCTATATAACAGGAATAATATAATCACTATCTAATGAACAGGTAAAACATATGAAAGGCTACTTTTAAATCTAGGCCTTATTAGTTATGCCTATTACACAGTGCATTATTGCTATTACTAGGTATTCCAACATAAGCTGAGGAATAAATTCGTGGGACCCTAACACCATTACAGTAGAGTGTTTGACCTTTACTTGGCATGTGGTTTGAGTGGTTGGAGCAGAGAAACTTTTCACTTTTATAAATTTTAATTTCAATTATTTTAGTACTGTTGTTTCTGGAAGGCTTTTTAACGTTAAATTTCATTTAAATCTCACTTTCTTCAACAGTTAAACACTTCAGTATTTACTATGCACGAGACACGTTTCCTGTGCACTTCTGGTCTAGTGGATGATAAACACAGGTACACAGTACACAGTGTGTGACTCAATGTGGGGACCCTGTCATGGAGGTATGAGTAGTATTGGAGATCAAAGCCCAGCAAGAGTAGCCAAAGGCAAGGAAGATCACCTGTGTTTCTAATGGGGAAAAAAAAAAAATAAGTTCTGTTCATAACTGGTACTTCCCCTGGATGCCAGGAGGGGCTCAATTTATGTGGAAGAAAAGAAGGAAAAAAAAAAAACCTGAAAATAAGTCACGTTTCTTCTCTTTGTGCTAGAAATATTGGAATTACATGTCCCTCTTCTTTCTTCTCTCCAGTTGTCTTCAAGACTTGCTATTTCCTCCTTTGAAAATGTCTCAGTTATTCTTTCCTAATACCCCTTGTAACTTCTAAACCCAACCCTTGTAAGTTTACATCCCAACTACTGCAGCAAGAGTGGCTGCCTTGCATTTATTGGGTTTCTTGGTTCTTCCCATGCTACCACCAGTCTTACCTCTCTTGGGTTTATCGCTCCCTCCCAAGGGACTCCCAAGGTCAAGCTCTTCTGCCTCCTTACCTTTACAGGCTTTCTAAACTGGCTTCTCTGGCCACTCATTTCTTCTCACCAGTGTGCTCTCTTTCCCTAAAAAGTGGTTTCCCCTGGGCAGAAACCCCTCCAGCCTCCTTTCCATTTGTCTAAGCTTTCAGCTTCTCTCCAAGTCTCAGTTCAAGACTCAGGACTCAGTTCACAACAACGTTATTTTTTGTACCAGGGATTGAACCCAGGGGTGCTTCATTGAGACACATCTGCAGCCCTTTTTATTTTTTGAGACAGCGTCTTGCTAAATTGCTTAGGACCTCAATAAATTGCTGAGGTTAGCTTTGAACTCTCGATCCTCCTGCCTCAGCCTCCCTAGTTGCTGGGATTGCAGGCATGCACCACCTCTCAGGGACCAAGACAACTTTCTAGTCACCCCATTCCACAGTGATCTCCATACTTGGCAGGAACTTTAAAAATTGTTTCACAGAGGCTTCTTTTATATCTCCTAGAATTCCTAGGACAGTACTGGGCAGAGAGTAGGCACTAAATAAAAACTTGTTAATTGAATCGGGAAGAAAATAAAAGAATTTTAAAAATAGAAATGATCATAAAACCTAAGTGATGTTAGACAGCTGAGTTGAACTTCCTCCCTCACAGCCCACAGATGTTATTTACTGACCAAGTACTTAAGCTCTGTTTTCCCTCAGTCATGTTACTTTGGCAGTAACATCTCCATGGCAAGGCACATGAACAACTCCTTCAAAGGGTTACACATAAAATTACTACTGGCTTGTGGTTTCTATGTAAGAGAATGAGGTGATTTACATGACTCAACCCCAAAAGTTACCAAAGGGCATAGGTGAAAAGTCCCCTTTCCACCCTGCCTGCTGAACACCAGCTCTTCTGGGGGGAACTAGGGTTACCTCACTCCCTCATATATTCTCTGACATATCAGCAACCACATATTGTAGCTTTACCTCCTCTTGTTACCCAGAAAGTGACATATATACTTCAACACTGGAAAATGTTACTAAAACATACAAATAAATTAAAATTTAAAAAAAGAACCCTGCACATAAAGTAATGAAAGATTATAAAGATAAAGGGAATGGTAATTGTGGTTTGGGTAGTGCATTGACCACTATTTTCTGGGAGTTAAAACAAATTAATGTTCTTTGGTAGCTTGGTGAATACTCACTATATACCATTATATAAAGTACAACGTCTAGGGCTGGGGATATGGCTCAGTTGGTAGAGTGCTTGCCTATCAAGCACATGGCCCTGGGTTCAATCCCTAGCACCGCAAAAAAAAAGGAAAAAAAAGTAAAGTACAACATCTACAAAAGTCCAAATTGAGTCAATTCTTCACAATGACCATGATGCCCTGGAGGGCAGGCGAGGTGGGGTGGGGACTGAAACTAGAAAGGTACAATCAGCATTGATCTCTGGAACCCTCATCTTGAGCTTGGCCTACCACACTCAACACTGCAGCCAGTTGTGTCACCTTTTCAGTTGCAAAAGAGTGAAAATGTTATGAGTAGATTTCCCTGGCCCTCAAGGAAATGATATTGGCAATATTATTGTTCAAATGGACAAGAAAATAGAGCAGCATTGTCAGCCTCATAGCAAAAGAAATTGCTGTGGTGCACACCTGTAATCCCAGTAGCTCTGGAGGCTGAGGCAGAAGCATTGCAAGTTCAAGGTCAGCCTCAGCAACTTAGTGAGACCCTAAGCAACTCAGGGAGACCCTGTCTCAAAATGAAAACATTTTTAAATGGGCTGGGGATGTAACTCAGTTCAAATCCCAGTCCAAAAAAGAAAAGCCTTTTCATCCCACATGTATTGGAAACCAACTGCCGCAAGGAGAAATGTGAATAAGAAGCGTGTCCCGGTCCTCAGGGACTCACTAATTGAACAACAGGTGAATGTGTAATTCTCATGGGTGAGCAAATTTACATGAGCTTATTTATTTATTTATTTATTTATTTATGGAACCAGGGATTGAACTCAGGGACACTCAGCCACTGAGCCACATCCCCAGCCCTATTTTGTATTTTATTTAGAGACAGGGTCTCACTGAGTTGCTCAGGGCCTCGCTAAGTTGCTGAGGCTGGCTTTGAACTCGCGATCCTCCTGACTCAGCCTCCCAAGTCGCTTGAATTACAGGCATGCGCCACCACACCCGGCTATGAGCATATTCATCTAAATGAATTGGCAATGCCTGGTTAATAACTGTGATCAGCTTCGGCTTGAATCTGAAAGGACAAATAAAAGGTCATCAAGCACTCAACGAGAAAAATAGCATTCCAGACTGGAGGTGACACACCCCCCCACCTCTCCCTCAACCTTGTACACACAGACGTGTGCACACACATCCATTTATGCACACTTGCACGGGATGTGTAAATTCCAGTAGAAATGCAGCCCGTGGAGGAGGCCAGAGACACTGGGGAACCCATGCTAGAGGACACAGGCCCCATGCAATTGGAACTGGTACTCGGGCCCTCCTGACCTCATCGCCAATGCTCTTTTCAGTTATCTTTTCTGTTTGGAAGGTAGCCCAGAGGGCTCTTAGCTGGCATTGTGGTTTATTGAAATCTGGTTCTCATACTATCCCTTAGAGAAAAACGTCATTTGTCATAGTCCAGTTTAGTCTAGTGTGTGTGTGTGTGTGTGTGTGTGTGTGTGTGTATGTTTTTGTACCAGGAATTGAACCCAGGGGGCTTAACCACCGAGCCACACCCCCCAGCCCTTTTTAGATTTTATTTTGAGACAGAGTCTTGCTAAGTTGCTGAGGCTGGCTTTGAACTTGACATCCTCCTGCCTCAGCCTCGAGAGCCGCTAGAATTATAGGTATGCACCACTGTGCCCCACTCAGTACAGTGTTTTCCAGACCTCATACTTCCAACCCTTTCAACAGCTTCTCTTAGGGCTTCATCATGAATACTTTCCTGGGGATAAGGTATGGTTTGTGAAACTGCATCTTCCAGGGCAGCACCTAGACCAGCCTCAAAACCCCCAATGTCATTGGTTTAGTGAGGCTATCTCTTCTGTGACTCAGACCCTGTGTTCTGAAATCTGAAAGTATTTAAATTCTCAAAAGTCTAAAATTTCCTTTCATACAATTGTAAGGTGATTGTCCTAAAAGTGAACCCTTTTCCTTGAATATCTCTTAATAAATTTCCCTCTTTGGAGTGAAAATATTCTCCAATCTTTACAAGATTTTTTTTTAGTTGTAGATAGATACCTTTATTTTATTTATTTATTTTTATATGGTGCTGAGGCTCGAACCCAGTGCCTCACAGGCAAAAGGCAAGTTCTCTACCACTGAGCTACAACCCCAGCCCACAAGATGGTTTTCAAAATCGATATTATCTAAATATCCACTGCCAACTTGGTAATGGCACAATAATTGCAAAGCATGTTTTTGTTCTTAGTTTTGGAATGCTAGGTAAAGGAATAGAGATAACTTGTCTTCTGGATTTTGAGTGTCATGAAAGCAGAGACCCAGTCTTGCTCATTTGTATGCTCTCCCTCCTAGCATGGTATCTGGCTCAGATACCATGTAGGCATTTAATTTTTAATCAGCAAACATACTGCTATTATAAGCCAGGCGCCATTGGAAACCTTTCACAAATATTAACCTGCAGGAGAATGTTAAATATTTCAGGGGAAACTAGTATCATACCTATGCCATAGATGAGGAAACTGAGGCACAATGAGAAGCAACTTATTTAAGGTCTCACAGTGGCAGAACCATGAGTCAAACCCAGACAGTCTGGCTCCAGGTCCCTGGTGTCATTCACTCTGCTCTTCTGCCTCTCATCAATATTGAATGAGTGTATGATCGATCTGAATTTATCCATGAGGAATGCTTTTGTAAAGTAAGTATTTAATTACTCTCACCCTACAAATATTTAATAAGTGCATACTATGTGTCTAGCATCCTGAAAGAAATTTTGGAGGACTTTAAAGATTTACAGAAAATTCATAATTTTGTTAGGAAACACACACACATACACACATACCTGAAATTAACCTTATAGATAGTATACTGTCACACTAGCAGCTCCCATATAGATACCATAGGAACTCAGATTGTATAAGACTGAAAGGGCCAATGGTAGTCAGACCCTAGTTGACCCCACAATTCTTGCTCCTGCTGTTCATTCTGTTTAACCTCTCCCCTTGAGTGTGGATTGCTTCTAGTCAATTAATGGGGTAAAGATGAGGAGTTTTTTGTTTTGGGGTTTTCTTTTGTTTTTGTTTTTGTACTGGGGATTGAACCCAAAGGTGCTTAATCACTGAGCCACATCCCCAGCCCTTTTAATATTTTATTTTGATACAGGGCCTTGCTAAATTGCTGAGGCTGGCTTTGAACTCACAATCCTCCTGTCTCAGCCTCCGGAGCCACTGGGATTGCAGGCGTGAGTAATCATGCCCTGCAAGATGAGGACTTTTGCAGATGTCATTTTGTTCCTAAATCAGTTGATTTGGGGGACAGGCCCCAGGTGGGCCTAACTTAATTAGACAAAAGCCCTTTAAAGAGGGCCTGGGGCTTCCCTGAGCTGAGAGGAAGCTTCTGTTTGCTGGCTAAAATGGAGAAGCCCTTGACTTGGAACCATGGGCAGACTCCAAGGCAGCCTCCAGATGACAGCTTGGAATGAATTCTTACTAAGAACCTCAGTGAAGTTGAAAAGGGATTCTTCAGGTAGAATACAGGCTGCCTGACATCTAACTGCCGTCTTCTGAGACTCTGGGCAACTGACCCAGCAAAGTCATGCTCAGATTGCTGATCCATGCAAACCAGGAGATGAGAAACATTTCTGTTTTTATTAATTTTTTATTTTTTATTTTTTTTGAACCGGGGATTGAACTCAGGGGCACTCAGCCATTGAGCCACATCCCCAGCCCTATTTTGTATTTTATTTATAGACAGGGTCTCACTGAGTTGCTTAGGGCTTCGCTAAGTTGCTGAGGCTGGCTTTGAACTCTCGATCCTCCTGCCTCAGCCTCCCAAGTGCTGGGATTACAGGCGTGCGCCACCACGCCCGGCTAAACATTTCTGTTTTAAACTGCTAATTGTGTAGTCATTTGTGTTTTAGCAGTAGATTAACTAATACAAAACACTCTCAGGAGCTAGTAAAAATGGAGAAGGGAGAGCTCTCTTTATGCCTACCTTGCTTCCAAGATTTTATGATCAGGGAAGGGAGAATTATTAATGGGAGAAAAGCCTAAATAAATCCTCTTGCTTTTAGTTGCTTTTAGCTGACTTAAAAATCACTAACTTTGGAGGTCACACAACTGTACAATACTTTAGTCTCCCATTAGGTTGCTAGATAACACCTCTGACGTGTGAGTTATGATGAAAATAGTTGCCTGGGTAACTTTTAGGACTTGAAGCACTTGACTCTTCACTTGTCCTACCGATGTCCAAAGGGAAAGGGATGGAAAGACTTGGCATCTCTCTCTTCGTATTGTCTCTTTTGCTGCTTTAACCTTTGGGTCAGATTCTACTCAGCTCTATATGCAGACAAGGCGATTATTTGAGAAATGTTTTGTCCAAATCTATAATATAAGGTTAACTTGACCTAGACTTGCTTAGCTTCCCCTGCCTTCAAGTCTGCTAGCCACCAGAACTAGAAATACCAGACCATGAAGGCAATGAGAAGAGGTAGTACTTGAATTCCTGAAAGATTTCTGCCTATTCCTAGAAAAAAATCTGGGTCTTTTCCCTCTATTAGACTCTCCCTCTTGATTGATCCTATCCAATATCTATAGTCCTTTAATCCCTTTGCATCTGAGAAGATGATTTATAAGCACAGGCTTCACTTCTCCATTCTTTGGCTACTAAGAAGAAACCTTTCTTTCTCCCCAACACTGTCTCTTTCATCCTCTCTCAGTTTTCCGGGGGTGAGCTTCTGAACCTGGGTTTGGTAACAGTGAAATGTTATGGAAACCTTTTGTGCTTACAAACAGAATTAAGCTTTTTATGGATAAAAATTGAGAAATCAGGCCCATCACAGTGGTGCATTCCTGTAATCCCAGCGACTCTGGATGTTGATGCAGGATTGGAAGTTAGAGGCAAGCCTCAGCAATTTAGTAAGATGATGTCTCAAAATAAAAATGGGGATGTAGTCCATAGATAGAGCACTCCCGGGTTCAATTCCCTGGTACTAACCCCCTTCCCCTAAAAAAGGAAATCAGAAGAAGAAATCAGTCTGAGTGGGAGAAGGGGATGTTCATAAAGCATATTTTAGTTATGAAGCCCATATTTTGGTTATAAGTTTGGAGAAAATAAAATGGTCATAGTAACTTAAATTTTGGAGATGAAGTTCAGGTATGAAGTCAAGGCAAACTGAAATTTGGTCATTATCGGCATAGGAGTAATAATTGAAGGCCTGATCATTAAAGTAGCCCAAAGGAGGAATTGAGAGAGGACCTGGAGGATGAATTGGGGGAAGGCCACCAATGTCCTGAGGGGAGGAAGGCAGAAATAGGAAAGCCAGGATGTTTGACAGAGTCAAAGAAGGACTTCACAGCCGGACAAGGCGGCGCACTCCTGTAATCCCAGCAGCTCTGGAGGTTGAGGCAAGAGAATCCCAAGTTCAAAGCCAGCCTCAGGAACTTAGCGAGACCCTGTCTCTAAATAAAACGTAAAAAATGGTGGGGGATGTGGTTCAGTGGTTAAGTTCCTCTGGGTTCAATCCCCAGTACCAAAAAAGTAAGGACTTCACTGTGTGGCGTCGGTCGCTCAGGATATTCCATTTTCCCTGCAAGTGTAGAGTGCAACCTTCAAGGAGGCAGTCTATTTCCACAGGTAAGAAAACGGACGTTTCCAGTTGAAATACGTGTCAATACCCTATCAAGTGAAAGCTGAATATGAACACAAATATCACACCGAAGTCCCGGATCTTTCTGCTACACATTTAATTCATCTGTATTTTCAAAAGGATAGTAAAATGAATAAGTAGGGGCGACCAGTAAAGGGAGGAATGAAGTTTCCCCAGAGGGTCTAGAGGAGAGGAGCCGGGCCTTCTGCACGCCGCTTTCCTCCCGGGCGCCAGCAGAGGTCGCTGGTGCAAAGGCTCCTCGGGCCGAGGTGTACGCACGCGCGGGCGCATGCGTGCCTCCCTCAGCCTGCAAGGGGTCGCCGGGCCGGCGGGGGCGGGCACACGCAGAGCGCGCGGCCGGGGGCGGAGCAGCAGTGGAGGCGGCGGTGGCGGGCCTGCGGGGTGGGAAGCCTTAGCGGGCCCCAGGTAAACGAAGTGCTGCGCAGTGCTGACCCCGCCGCCCGCCGCGGAGCCATGGAGATCGGCACCGAGATCAGCCGCAAGATCCGGGTGAGGCTCTCGTCAGCCGGCACCGGGTGGAAGCGGGAAGCGGGCCTCGGCGGGCGGTTGCCAGGAGTAACGGGGTCGGCGGGCCTGGCCGGGGGCGCTTCTCGCCCAGGCCGCCTCGGGCCTGGCGCGGTCGCGGCCTCCGAGAGCGCGTCTGGGCTGCGGCGGGAGAGCTACCCACCGCGGCGCGGCGAGCGGTCCCGGGTGGGCCGCCGGGGGTCGAGGCGCCTCCCCACCCCCACCGGGCGGCAAGGGGGCGGGAGGCGAGGCACCGGCGAAGCCGCCTCAGCGCTGCCGGGGTGTCGTTTTCCTAGAGCCGCCATTCTCACGTGCACATTTGCTCTTTTTCCCTCAGAGTGCCATTAAGGGGAAATTGCAAGAATTAGGAGCTTACGTTGGTAAGTTTTGTGTTGTCGTTGTTAGCCTCCTAGAATTGAGCTTGCAGCTGCTTGAATTTCAGTGAGTGCATTTTTCCCCCCATCGTAGTTTTGACATTCTATCTTCTCCCTTCTACCCTTTTTCAAATCGGATACTCCCGGGTTACTTTTCCGGCTTTTATTGAACGGTCTTCTATGCAAGCCTTCCTTTTTCCCAGCCCTCGGTCTAATACAGTGGTTTGAAACAGTGTAGCTTCCTCCCCTAAAGCTCTTTCTTATTTTCCATAACATTTTGTCCGGGCTTTATTTTATTTTTCCTTTTGTTACTTTCCTCTTGACCTTTATTTTCAGCACTTTCACTTTGGATGTGAATGTTTGATGCTTTCTGGCATTTGCCTCTGTAATGGCTCAGTGAGTTTTATCTTTAGATCTCTTTATTTTCTTCCAAGTGTTTCTTGTTTCTTGGAACAATAAAGAGTTCTCTTTCTCCCTATTCTCTTATATGGAATGTTTACTCTGGGTCAGGCTTTGTGCCTATTTGATTTATGTGTGTGTGTGCTTATATATGCATTAATACACAATAATCCCCAGGAGAACATTGAAAGGTAAGTGGTAGTATCGCTGTTGTACAACCAGGGGCACAGTTTTATGGATTGAACCTGTTGACTTCAAAGCTGGTACTTCCTGTAATAATAGCTACCACTTAAGGACAGCATTCTCAGAGAGTATGAGACTCTAAGGATCTCTGAAGTCAAAACTACTTTCATATTAATACTAAGAAGGTACTTGCTATCTTCACCGTTTACATTTGGATTGTGGAAGGACAGTGATTGGTAAAACTGCTTGTTCTTTAGCTTGAATCAAGATCGGGATGCCAGGGCTGGGGTTGTGGCTCAGTGGTAGAGGGCTTGCCTAGCATGTGCGAGGCACTGGTTTCGATCCTCAGCATCACATATAAATAAATAAATAAATAAATAATGTTTTTTTTTTTTTTTTAAGTCACACCAGATTCTACCAGAAATCATATTCAAATCCCTTCCTATTTTCTCTACTTGGCAGTTAAAAAAAAAGGAAAAGCTAGTTTTGCTAAAGTTTGCTTTTTGTTTTTGCCATTCTGAGGATTAAACTCAGGGTACTTTACAGCTGAGCTACATCTCCTGTCATTTTTACTTTTTATTTTGAGAAAGGGTCTCACTAAGTTACTGAGGCTGTCCTCAAACTTACAGTCCTTCTGCCTCAAGCTCCCTTCTTGCTGGTATTACAGACGTGGGCCATTGAGCCCAGCAGTTAAAATATTTTTCAAAATTCTAGCCTTTTACTCCATCTTTTTAATATTTTGCTTCTGCGCAAATAGCAGTGCTCATGAAGAATCTCTGTGGTAGACTAAACAATGGTGGTAGTTTTAAGGAACAGCATTTGTATAATTGAATTCAGAAACAAACTGCTTTTTTTTTTTTTTTTTTTCGTCTTTTTTTGTCTTTTGAGGTACTGGAGATTGAGCCCAGGGGTGTTCTATCATGGAGCTATATCTCCAGCCCTTTTTATTTTTTATTTTGAGGCAGGGTCTCACTAAGTTACTGAGGCTGACCTCTGAGTCAGGAGGACTCAGACTCCCAAGTGGCTGGAGTTATAGGCATGCTCCACCAAGCCTGACTTAGCTTATGCTTGTTTCATAAAGCATCTTTAAATTTTTGTGTGTGTTTGTAGTGCTTGTGATCAAACCTATGGTCTTGCATTTGCATGTGCTTTGTCACTGAGCTGCATCTCTAGCCCCTCATTTAACATTTAAGAACTGATCACTGGTTTCATGTGTTTCTGTTGGCAGACATAGAAAAAAGAACTGCTGGTCTTTGTTGCAATCTTGAACTTTTAAATGAAAAGTAGAATTTTGAAAAAAATTTGTGTCTGCCTCCATGAACCTGATTTCCACTACTAAAACAATTTCTCATGAAATTTTGGAGATATTAACAAGTATTTATATGTGTGTGTGTTTCAGTATGGGGATGAATCTAGGGGCATTCTACCACTGAGCTACATCCCCAGCCCTTTGAAAAAATTTTTGAGATAGGATCTTGCTAACTTATTCAGGATGGCCTGGAACTTTCCATCCTCCTGACTCAACTCCTTGAGTAGCTGGGATTACAGGTGTTCACCATGATACCTGGCTACAAATATAATTTTAAAAAAATACATTCTCTTTTTAGTTGTAATAAAATATTTTATTTATTTATATGTGGTGCTGAGTATCAAACCCAGGGCTTCACACATGCCAGGCAAGTGCTCTACCACTGAGCCACAACTCCAGCCCCTACAGGTGTAATTTTTATATTGTGTAATGAAATGGGTCAGCATGTCAGTGGTTCTCTAGCTTAGTGAACCAGTATTTTCCTAGTGATCAGTACATAATATTAAGTAGTTCATTTAGGTGAAAGTCATTAAAACTTCGGGATCAATCTGTAGATTTTCTTGTAATAGTGCAGAAGGGTATTTGATATAGTTTTAGATTCTATGCTACTACTAACATTTAGCATTTAGTAAATTACCATTTGTTGAGTTTTAGTGTAGTATAACAGAATAATATCCACATTATTTGTAAGTATATGTCTGTGTGACCCTAGATTTTCTTCATAGTCTTCCATGTGAACATTATTACAGGAGATTAAAAGAAAGAAACTAGATATTAAAACCACTGGTCTTTTAAAGTAGATATGAAAGAGATTTATAAAAATATAAAACAAGGCTGCTCTTTGCATTGTATTTTAGTTTTAGAAACTAGCTATTTATGTTAATATAATTTGGCTTGTTAATGTGATGGGTATATTATTATAAATAAATTAATAAATACTGCTGGGTGTGTTGGTACTTACCTATAATCCCAACAACTCAGGAAGCTGAGACAGGAGGATCACAAGTTCAAGGTCAACCTGGGCAACTTATCAAGAATCTCAAAATAAAACAAGAAAGAGGCTGGGGATGCAGCTTTTGAGAATTCTTAGTTTATGAATTGCTTACAAATTTAAGAAATTGTTGGGATTGTTAAGACTTTAACAGATGAGGAAATTGAAAAGAGTAGATGAAGCTGAACCAGGATTTATTTATTCTTTTTCATTTAACACTTAATGAATGTCAGGGGTGAACTTGTTTTGGCTCAAAATAGAAATCCACAGAAAACCTAGTGATAATCTTTTCTTAATTCTAGCATATAAAGGAAAAACACATTTTTATTGAGCCTAAGTGCAATGCCCTTTGGTCATTTATCAGATTGTAATTCAAGAATTTTGAGCCTATTAAAAACCTTGTTGAAACATTAGTCCATTATGAAACATAATACTATCATTTTCTGTAGTTGTCAAAACATTTTTATATTGTTACATTTGTTCCTGAACACAGTGCTAGGGTTGAGGTGGTAGGTAGTAGTATTTCTTTCGCAGGTTAAAAAAAAAGGGAGTCTTGAGGACCCATAAAACTGGTCAGTAGCAGATTTAAGATCAGGGAACTTAGGTCTTCTGGGTTCTTGGTGTTTCTGTTATATTTTTTCTCTTTTCTCTTTTTTTTTTCTTCTTTTTTTTTTTGTGGTGCTGGGGTTTGAACCCAGGGCCTTGTACTTGTGAGGCAGACACTACCAACTGAGCTATATCTCCAGCCTTGGTATATTAACTTTAAAAAATTGGTGAAAAAAAATTTTGGGGGGGGTGTACTGGGGATTTAACCCAGAGGTGCTTTACCACTGTGCTACATGCCCTGCACTTTTTAAAAATTTTATTTTAAACTGAGTGCGGTGGCACATGCCTGTAATCCCAGCAGCTCAGTAAGCTGAAGCAGGAAGATCTCAAGTTCAAAGCCAGGCTTGGCAACAGCGAAGCACTAAGCAACTCAGTGAGACCCTGTCTCTAAATAAAATACAAAATAGGACTGTGGATGTGGCTCAGATGTCAAGTGCCCCTGAGTTCAATTCCTGGTACCCCCTCCAAAATTTTTATTTTAAGACAGGGTCTTACTAAGTTTCTGAGGACCTTACTGTGTTACTGAGGCTGCCCTTGAACTTGCAGTCCTCCATGTCTCAGCTTCCCAGGTTGTTGGGCTTATAGTCATGCACCATGACACCCAGCTTGTTTTCTTCTACAGAAGTTTGTTGTTGTGTTTTGGTGCTGGGACTTTAACCCAGGATCTCTACGTACTCTACTGCTAAGCTAGAGTCCCACGTTCACAGTTTCTTGACAATATTTTGTGTTTCCTGTGTTCCAGTAGCCTAGAAGAGAACCCAGTGTTTCATAGATGTCAGTTGATTGCATAAACAGATTACTCTTCAACTTTATTTGAAATAAAATGGATTGTACTACTAATTTATGTTTACAACTAGTACCTAATTGTTTGTATGTATATATACCATTGTCCTTCTGAAAAGGTTGACTTTCTAACCTTTATCCTAGAAATTATCCTGAACTCTTTAAGGTTATGAAACAATCCTTCAATAAATATTTGGTTTTATGGAGGACAGTTTTATTATTTTAATGTACAGAAAACCCAACAGTATACATTTATCCCAGTTTAGTGGCAAATTCTTTAGCCTTTGCCTTTTCCAGCTTGGCAGTGGGAGCCACAGATTTTAGACCCAGGACATTGGCTTCCCAGTGATGTTGGATCTCATATCTGTCATTGTAGTTGGTCCTGATAGCTTCCACCAGCTTAGCCAGAGCTCCTTCCTCTTCCGAGTTAACCTGTGTGGAGGCAGCAGTGGTGCACATCTTCCTGTGACCTGGATGTCCCCTTGATGCAGTAAGGGACTCCCATCTTGCAACACAGGGTGGGCAGGAAGACAACCAGCTGATGGAATCTACATCATGTGCAACCACCACCAGCGGAGCCTTATTCTCCACCAAGGTGTTGACACTATTGACCCCTGTTTGAAGTACTTGTGGTCTCTTAGTGGGGTTGTCCTGTTTGTCAGCAGCTTGCTTCTCAGATCATGCCAACAGCCCCTGCTTTTTCTCCTGCTTAATCTCTGGTCTGTATTTGTGGGCAAACTTAAGCAGTTGGGTAGTTCTTTGTTGGTTTAAGGCCTACGTGAACTGCTTTGCAGGAGACTTTTCAGCCACTTATGGAGTATAACCCTTTGCTGCTATAGCCAGATGTAGTGGGGCTATTTGACAATGCAAAGAAGGTTCCTTGGGCTGGATGTCCTGTCCATTGCCGAAGTTCTTAGGCCTTTTCTGGAACAAGGGAGTTACCACTTGACTTCCTGCTTCTTGATGACAGCAGGACCTGGGGAGGCTTTTATTCCTTTTCTGTGTCTTGGGCTGCAGGAGGAGAGAGAAAGGAGAAGGAATTGTGGGTCTTTTAAGTATCTATTTTCTTTCTTGCTTTGTTTCTTTTTTTGTTTGTTTGTTTTTGTTTTTGTTCTTTTTATGGTGGTAGGGGAATTGAACCCAGGACATTCTTTAAAATTTTATTTTGAGCCAGGTGCAGCATCACATGCCTGTAATCCCAGCAGCTGTGGAGATTGAGACAGGAGGATCAAGAGTTCAAAGCCATTCTCAGCAAAAGCAAGGAACTAAGCAACTCAGTGAGACCCTGTCCTAAATAAAATATAAAATAGGGCTGGGTGTGTGACTCAGTGGTCAGGTACCCTTGAGTTCAATCCCTGTACCTCCCCCCAATTTTTTTTTGAGACAGGATCTTGCTAAATTGTCCAGGCTGCAACCCGTCTGCCTCAGCCTCCCAAGTCACTGGGATTACAGTTGAATGCTGCTGCACCTGACAGTGTCTGTTTTTAAGGCATAGATTGGGATACAAAGATGAGAACAACTATTTTTTTTTTTAAAGGAGATAGATCTCATTTTGTGTTAAAAATGGAGCATTTCATTGAGATTGCAGTTAAAATTAATGTAGTTTTTCATTTTAAAAGTGGGAGCTTCCAGAAACCTTCAAGATTTTTAGTATTTTCTCATTGTGCTGATTTCAAATGAACTTGAGAAGTCTGTTGGTGTTCTAGTAGAATGTATCATGACCACATGGTAGTTTTTGGTTAGATTCTTAATTTTTATTGTATGTCTATTCGGAAAACAACCTATGATTCTTTTTTTTTTTTTCCCTTTCCCATTTTGAGGATCGAGCCCAGGGACTTAAACAAGCTAGGCAATCACCCCGTTACCTTAGTTATATCCCCAGCCATTCCCCTCCTTTGTTTTTTGAGACAAGTGCTTGCTAAGTTGCCTGAACTCAATCTTAAAGAGTTTTGTTGAGAAATAATTGGCATATGTTAAATTGCACATAAAGTCTATACTTCAGTATTTCTTGTCATGTATATACCCAAAACCTTCATCACAAATCATGATGATGAACATTTAGGTCTGGGTGTTTAGCTCTTTGTTAGAGGGCTTGCCTATAATGTACAAGGTGCTGGGACCCCAGTACCACCAAAATTTTTTTTAAAAACCTATCCATCAGCCCCCAAAATTTTTAGGGGCTGCTTTGTTCCTTTCCCTGCCCCTACCCTGTAATGAGGCCCAAATTAATTTCATAAAATATTAGAAAATGCAAACTAATGCATGGTGATAGCAAAAGAATAGTCTATTTGTGTCAACATTATGAAGAAAAACTTTCAAGACTTCCAACTTGTCTGTTGATTATTTCTAAGTTACCAGTGGCGACCCATGGTAGGTACCATGCATAAAAAACTTATTTACTATAATTGCTACAAAGCAGTGAGAGCCTTTATGTTACTCTACTAAAGAAAAACAAGTGACAGACTAGTCCTTGTATCTTTTCATATATTTCATGCTTCCCTTTCCTTTTTTTTTTTTTAAATTTTTTTTGTTTTAGTTGTAGGTGGACACAATACCTTTATTTTATTTTTATGTGGTGCTGAGGATCGAACCCAGGGCCTCATACATGCTAGGCGAGTGCTCTAGCACTGAGCCACAACCTCAGCTCTCCCTTCTGTTTTTTAGGTTGTACTTTCTAAATATATTTTACTTCTTTTGAACTGGACTTTTGATATTTTCTTTGAAACAAATGTCTGATTGTACTTCTGAAATGAATATTTCTGCCTTCATAAATATGAGTATTTTTAAGTGTAAAATAATTTAGTAAAGAAGTGTTCTTTTTGTTTGCTTGGTAGGCATTAGTTTCTGATATTGGCTTTTGCTTTTTTTTTTTTTTTTTTTTTTTTTGAGGTATTCTTTTTAAATGTTTTTTCTTTATTCAGGATTTTACCCTCACTGTCTAGGGTTACCACTGAGAGGATAAAAGAGTGAGTTGATATTATTGAACTAATTATTACATATTTTTAGTGGTGCTAGGGATTGAACCCAGGCATTCATTGTACATGCTAGACAAATGATCTCTTATAAGCTACAGTATTCCCAGCTCCTGCCTAATTTTAAGATTGAAAATTTTAAGTTATATAGTTTGGGCTGACTTTAGTTTATTTGATGTAACTTGAAGTTTATTACACTAATTGAGATCTGCCTTAACGAGGGATAAAGGTGTTTTCTTGAAAAATGAATACGACCTTGAAACAGAAAATTAAACATAAGTTATTCTTGAGAAATGTCCATATACTTTCTAGAAGCTTTTCTAAAGTTAATGAGCATTATTAAAAAGATAGCTTCAAGAAAATGAATGTATTCTCAAGATTGGGTCTATAATTCAGGGTGTCTAGTTTCATTTTTTAAATTTTTAATTGTTTTAATTTTTTTTTTTTTTTAGTTGTAGATGGACACAATACCTTTATTTTATTGATTTATTTTTATGTGGTGCTGAGGATCAATCCCAGTGCTTTGCACACATGATAGGCAAGTGTTCCACCACTGAGCTACAACTGCAACCCGAGGAAGTCTAGTTTTATAACTGAATTCATCAGTTATTCCTAATTCCCATCCTTCTGGTAATTGCAGTACTTGTGGAATGAAGAGGAAAAAAAATCAAAGCTGAGTTTTCCTATCTAATGTAATTCCAGTAGAGATACTAATTCTTAAAGCTACATCTATATGTTGAAGCACATCCACTCTAAGTACAAATATTGGGGAAAACAAAAAGAATTTGATATACTTTTCCTTTTAAATAGATGAAGAACTTCCTGATTACATTATGGTGATGGTGGCCAACAAGAAAAGTCAGGACCAAATGACAGAGGACCTGTCCCTGTTTCTAGGGAACAACACAATTCGATTCACCGTATGGTATGTTTCTGAATATCTGTGACTCAGACCAAAGTTTGGCAGAAGTCAGAGTAGGTGTTCTGTCTGGAAAGGTTTCTTGACAGTTGAGTTAAGAGTCAGTGTGCTGAAATAGTTTGCAAGGTATGAAAACACTGCCTCTGGAGCCAGATTGCCAAAGCTGATCTTGCTCTGTATCTTGCCTTGGTTTCTCCGTGTGTTTAATGTGCTTTATAGAATTGCTGTGAGGGTTTACTTTACATATAAAGTGCTTGTAGGTGTGCCTGACCCATAGGATTCAACATGTGTGTCAGCTGCAGTTGTTAGGTGTCTTATAAATTTTTACATCTTCCCATTCCTTCCCCCCATCCAGACCAAGTTGAAAATACCAAATGATGTTTGAATTGGATTGGCTTTCTGCATCGCTTTTTCCAAAGTTCTTTTTTGTTTGTTTTGTTCATTTATTTTTTGTGGTACTAGGAATTGAACCCAGGGGTTCTACTTCTACCACTGAACTACAGCCTTAGCTTTTTTTATTTTTTGAGACATGGTCTTGCTAAGTTGTCCAAGCTGGCTTCATACTTAGCCTCCTGAGTCATTGTTTTGTTTTGTTTTGTTTTTAAGTTTTCAGCTTTTTAAATTTTTTATGTATGCCTTCATTTGATAAAAAATTCACTCATCTTTGAAGTATGAAATTTTTAAAATAAGCATGTTTGTTTTTCAATACAGGCTGCTCTTTTAATCTGCGTTATCCTTTCAAACCATGTATGTCTCTGTTGATAGTACTGACTAGAAGCATAAGTTGAATTTAAGAAGGCCAGGTTCTGCTACCACGTTGGAGAATAGGGGAGGATAAAGATAGCTGAGAATAGAGGTAGGAAATACTCATATAAGGGCTCTTAGACTAGGCACCACAAGTTACAGAGAAAGTCAGTGGGTTGGAGTAGAGTGAACATGTAGCCTCTTTAATTTGAGTGAAAAAAGACTTAACAAACAGGACGCACTGAGGATGGAGATGATGCCAGTAACTTAGTGCCTTTAAGGTAGATTTGTCTTCACATTGTTTTTATCCTGCTGGTACCTGTGTACTTGACAGTTTTTGTGAAGCCATCTTGTAATTCTCTGGGTTTATATTGTACAATTTTGGAGAACATTATGTGGGTACAATTATCCTCAGATGGTACACACACACACTGCTTCAGTGTGGGTGACCTAACCAACTTATTACAGTTTGTCTTATTGCTTACCCCAAAAAAGATCATGATGCTTTTTTGACTGGGGGAATTATGCCATTCTTTTTGTTTTTAATTTTTCAAAATTTTTTTAGATGCTGAAAAGGACATTTTTTTTTTCTTTTTTTCTTTTTTGCAGTGCTGGGGATTGAACCCAGGGCCTTGTGCTTGACAAGCAAGCACTCTACCAACTGAGCTATATCCCCAGCCCCAGGACATTTGTTTTATTAATTTATTTATATGTAGTGCTGAGGCTTGAACCCAGTGCCTTATACATGCTAGGCAAGAGCTCCACCACTGAGCTACAACCCCAGCCCCTGTAATTATACCACTGAGTACTATTTTTTCTTAATGTTTTTAGCAGTCCAAGTATTTGTTTTGTTTCATAAATGTTTTTTATGACCTGACCTCTGGTGTAACCTTTGGATCACTTTGGGTTTGAGTCCAGCTCATTTGAGTGCGAAATTTAACTAGTAGATTCTTTTCCTGATAATTTGATGAAATACTCTAGACAATTTTCTTCCTTGGGGGGGACTGGGGAATGAAACTTGGGGCACTCTACCTCTGAGCTACATTCCAGACCCCCCCTTTTTAAAATATTTTTTTAGTTGTCAATGGACCTTTATTTTACTTACGTACATGTGGTATGTAGAGTCGAACCCAGTGCCTCACACATGCTAGGCTCTACCACTCTACTACTGAGCCACAACCCCAGCCTCATTGCAGCCCTTTTTTATTTTTTATTTTGAGACACGGTCTCACCAGGTTTCTTAGGTTAGGTTGAACTTGCAATAGTCCTACCTCAGCCTCCTGAGTAGCTGAGATTATAGATACTCCCCACTGTGCCTGGCTCTAAACAGATTTCTTAAATAAACAATTATTATCTGAAACTGAATTTAAAGGCAAGTTAATTCAACTGCCTCCTCTTGCCATACATTCAGTAATTTAAGATGTACTGAACAAGGTGACATCTTCATTTTGGCCTCTTGCTTTCCCAAGTTTTATTAACACCAACCCCAAACAGACTGTTCTAATTTTTTAGAAACCCTGAAGTAATTGTGTTTGTGGGGACATTGGCATGTGACTGGAGTTCTCAGTGAAACAATATAATGAGATTTTGAGTGTTTGGGGATCCTCTCTTGGAAGGGCAGCACGGCAGTTTTGCTACTGAATATTACTAAAATAGGTTATGTTAAAAGCAAGGTTATGGCCTATGTTTGCTTATGGTATTAATTTTGAAAATAATAGTTACAGGGAAATGGTGTGTTTTGAGATAGTTTATTAACTAGAATTAAGTTGTCCAAGAAATAATGTATGTTGTTAAAATAAATATAAACTGCTGTGCTGGGGGTTTTGTGGCTCAGTGGCAGAATTTGTGCTTTGCATGTGTGAGGCCGTGGGTTCAACCCTTAACATTTGGACATTTGGAGGGGGGGAAGCTGAGTGTAGCAGCATACACCCATAATGCCATCAGCTTGGGAGACGGGAGGCAGAAGGATTGAAATTTTAAGGCCAGCTTTAGGAATTTAGCAAGGCCCTAAGCAACTTGATGAGGTCCTGTCTCAAAATGAAAAGTAAGTATAAAAAGGGCTGGGGATGGAGCTCTGTGGTAAAGCTACCTGTGTTCTATCCCCAGTACCAAAAAACTGATTAAACAGTTATTACAATAAGCAGTATTAGATGTTTGGGATACTTAATTTTGTTTTGCCATAAGCTCTATTGAGTCTTTAGTTCTTAAGAAGCAAGGTCATATTTTTGGAGACCACTCTAATCCTTTTTTCTCCTTGTTTCTGGTGACAAGGATTGAAGCTAGAGCCTTGTACATGCTAACAACTCACTCTGCCAATGAGCTCTATCCCTACCTCATTGCCCTTATTGTATAGAGGCTAGATGTTAAAAATAGCAAAGAAAATATAATCATTTTTTCAGTTGACTTCTAAATAGTGTTTATAAAAAGTCTTTTTTTAAAGGGTGAAACTAGAAAGTAAATTTTAGTACCATTTGTCCATTAAATGTCATATATCAATATCTGGATATAATATCAAATTTAAAGTGGCATTTGAAACAGTTTTTCTTAAGGGAGGCTTTATTTTTGTTTTTGTTTTTGTTTTTTTAGGCTTCATGGTGTATTAGATAAACTTCGCTCTGTTACAACTGGTAAGATTTATAACATTGAGGTTTTTTTGGAATTCCTGCTTACGCTTGCATATGATACTTTCTAAAGTTATACTGCTTCAGGAAAAAAAAATCCATAACTTTGAAAACAGTGGCTCATTTGAACTTTGAAAGGAAGCACATTTGTACTTATATTTGTATGAATGTAAGAGCAGTGAATTTGTTGTAACTCAGAAACAATTTAAGTATTTCTGTGGTGGGGAATACAGTTAATCCTAAGGAAATAATCAGATGTGTACAAAAATTTAACCTCAAACATGTGTCTCATTATTGTATAATTGAAAATTACTCCATTAACAAAAAATTGAATAAATTATTGTTTTACTGTGTATGGAATATTAGCTGTTTAAAACTGTGGAATAATAACATGAGAACACAAAATATGTATCTCAGTTTTCAAAATGTGTATGTATACTTTATATCAAAACATCACCTTTGGGGTAAATGATGATTTTTATTTATATTTTAAAAGTTCTCTAAAATAAACATGAACTGGTGATGGGAGAGGAACAGGTTTTAATAAAACCTGTTGAACTGGTGATGGGAGAGGAACAGGTTTTAATAAAAAACAAATTACAAGGACCATGTATTTTTCTTTCCAGAACCCTCTAGTCTAAAGTCTTCTGATACCAACATCTTTGATAATAACGTGCCTTCAAACAAGAGCAGTTTCAGTAGGGGAGATGAGAGAAGGCACGAAGCTGCAGTGTCTCCCCTTGCCATTTCTAGCACTAGACCTGAAAAAAGAGATTCCAGAATTTCTACAAGTTCACAGGAGCAGAAAACCACTAATGCCAGGTAAGAGTCGTGTATACACCTGCCATGGGAGATGGGTATATGTATGTGATGTTTACATTCTTTTTTTCAGTTGCTGTTTTCTTCATCAATTTTTGCTGAATTGATGAAGTAATCATTAGCAATTCTTAGAATAAAATAATAGATAAGACCTAAGTATGTTTATCTTTTATTTCAAATATACTAAATCAAAGTTTAAAGAATGAATGCCATTTCAGAGTAGTTTTGAATGAAATACATAAAGGGATTATCCATTTTTGCTTGTGATAAATTTTTAATATTCTTTGAAGATTTGGAGATAATGGTTCCAATTTGATTGTAATGTGTCTTTTTTTTAATAGACAGACTTATGATGACGGAGCTGCGACCCGACTAATGTCAACAGTGAAACCTCTGAGGGAGCCAGCACCCTCTGAAGATGTGATTGATATTAAGCCGGAACCAGATGATCTCATTGATGAAGACCTCAATTTTGTGCAGGAGAATCCCTTATCTCAGAAAAAACCTACAGTGACACTTACATATGGTTCTTCTCGCCCTTCCATTGAAATTTATCGACCACCTGCAAGTCGAAATGCAGATGGTGGTGCTCATTTAAACAGGTTGCCGTTTCAACAGCAGCAAAATAGTATTCATGCTGCCAAGCAACTTGATGTACAGAACAACCGGGTGTATGAAACAGGACATTTGTGTGAACCAGAAGTGCTTAACAGTTTAGAAGAGACTTATAGTCCCTTCTTCAGAAACAACTCAGAAAAAATGAGTATTGAGGTGTGTATGTATTTTTAATTCTGACTTGTTAGGCCACAGTTTGGCAGTTTTCAATAATAAATAGAATGTGAAAGAACTTAACACGTATTGTAAGTTTATTTTAAGTTGATTTCTCTGCTATTCAACATGTTAAACCAGTCAAATTTTCCTCTCCATGACTGGCTTCTAGAGAGAGTTTATACTACATCTGTATAGCTTCTTTGGATTTCTGGCATTTGAGTTAGTTTTATTCTTAGCTTATAATTTTGGGGTGTTTTTGGTCAATTTTAGGCTATTCTTGGTAATTGCTAGTAAGTAACCCTTTTATGTCCTCAACAGTGCTTTGTGCAGCTGTTTATACAATGAATGTAGAGCTCTGAGTTTGTAGAGCTTTTGAGTTTAGTTTGAGCTGAATGCGGGGTATTTGAGGCAGTGTTTATAAGAAACTGGGAAAAATCCTGTGAATTCTCAATATGATTGTCTTATAATGTTTTATGGTAGAACTTCATTATTTTCTGAGACTCGATAAGCATAAACATATCTGATTTTAGGATGAAAACTTTCGGAAGAGAAAGTTGCCTGTGGTGAGTTCAGTTGTTAAAGTAAAAAAGTTCAATCATGATGGAGAAGAGGAGGAGGAAGATGATGATTATGGCTCCCGAACAGGAAGTGTGTCCAGCAGTGTATCTGTGCCAGCAAAGCCTGAAAGGAGGTACCTGAACATGGCTGTAAATTAATCTTTAACTGCCTTCTGGTGGTTTTTTGTTGTTGTTTGTTTGTTTGTTTTAGTTGTACTCAGGGCCTTGTGCCTTCTAGCCAAGGCTCTATCATTGAGCTATACCCCAGTGCCTTCTGGATATCTTGAAGAGAATAATCATGAAAATAAATATTTGATGTTAATCACATGTAAAATTTTTCCATTGGTTTTTAAAAAAACTTAGGTAAAAATGAAAGAGAACCTGCTTAATATTGAAAAGAATTGTAGAAAACATTAAAAGCTAATTGAGGGAGAAAAGCAACATCAATCCAGTGAAAAGGCTCCAGTCTAGCTGTCTTTTTTTTTTTTTTTAAATAGAAACAGGAGCACAGAATAGGAAAGTAAGGATTATGCATTTGAAGGGAAAGAGAATGGACTTTCTTTAGAGTGAGAATCCCTCTTGGCAATGTCTAAAAACTACAGCTGGTCTGTTTAAGACTTACAGAAAGTTGTAGTAAAGGCATAATGAAATGTTAGCCTGTAAAGAGGTGAAATTTACAATGTTATAAAAATACCTTTTTTTTTTTTTAAAACTCTTTTAGACCTTCTCTTCCACCTTCTAAACAAGCCAACAAGAATCTGATTTTGAAGGCTATATCTGAAGCTCAAGAATCTGTAACAAAAACAACTAACTATTCCGCAGGTAATTTGAATGAAGTTTGTTTACAATGGGTAAGAGGTTTCTTCACTTAGCTAAAAGTGCTCCAAGTTGTGGTAAAGTAAAGGTATCTTTGTCAAGACCAAGATGAAGTTCTTATACAGAAGAGTAGTTTTGAAATGAGATATGACCAGTTTGAGAAATTGTCATTGGAGCTTAGTTCTTGTGAGCACCATGTAATACCTTTTATTCCCTCTTTCCAGTGTATGTCAAACATAGAGATTTTTAAAGGGGGTTTTGATTTTTAAAAATGAGACTTTCATATTAAGAGCCTTAAATTCACCATTAGAGATGAATTTATGATGTATAAAGGTGAGCAGAATTGCAGGACACAGTGGCACATCTATAATCCCAGAGATTTTGGGCGGCTGAGGTGGGAGGATCACAACCTCAGCAACTTAACAAGACCATCAGCAAATTAGGGAGTCCTTCTTTCAAAACAAAAAAGTATTGGAGGTGAAGCTCAGAGGTGAAGCATCCCTGGTTTCAATCTCCAGTACAAAAAAATAAAATAAAGGAGCCAAATTGGATAATAATAACAAGTGGCTAAAGTTAGAGGTTTGTGTGTGTGTGGGGGGGTGTGAGGTACTGGGTATTGAATTTAGAAGTGTTCTACCTATGAGCTACATCCCTGCCCTTCTTTGTTTTTTAAGTTTTATATTGAGACTTGGTCTTGTTAAGTTGCTGAGGCTGGTCTTAAACTTTTGGTACTGCCCCAGCCTCCTCTAAGTTTCTGGGATTACAGGCGTGGGCTCCCAAGCCCAGCTTGAAGTTAAAGAGTGTGTGTGTATGTGCAGTGCTGGGGATTGAATCCAGGGTGTGCTACGCTGTAGCACTAAGCTATATCCTCAGCCTCAGAGAAAATTAAAACATTTTTTTACTTAGGTTACCTAAATTACAATTTGAAATTGAGGTGAGACCGCAAAACAGAGTCTAAACTGCATTTGATTAAAAATGAATACACACGTACTTTATGGTGTTCATGGCATGTGGCTTAAATATACATATATTGTTGTTTACATATGCTTATCAGGAAAGTTTGGTATTTATGTCAGGAATATTGTAAGAAAAACTGAGGTGATATCCGTGGACTGTTTTGAACTCCTTGAGTGTTCTAAATCCCTGAGGGCTTTTTATGTTTAATATGACATGTTCATTAGTGAGTTTTGATATGTTAACTGTGTTTATTTCGCTTTTATGTAAAAGTACCACAGAAACAGACACTTCCTGTTGCTCCGAGAACTCGAACTTCTCAGGAAGAATTGTTAGCAGAAGTAGTCCAGGGGCAAAGCAGGACATCCAGAATAAGTTCCCCCATTAAAGAAGAGGAAACAAAAGGAGATAATATAGAAAAAAATCAAGGTAAGAATTTATTTATAGTTTTTTTTTTTTAGTTGTAGATGGACACAATACCTTTGTTTATTTTTAGTTATTTATATGGTGCTGAGGCTCAAACCCAGTGCCTCATGCATGCTAGGCAAGTGTTCTACCACTGAGCTACAATCCCAGCCCAAGGTAAGAATTTAGATGGTATTTTGCTCTCAAACTTTTTTCGTGAGGCATTAAATATTTCAAATGCTTTTTTCTGAGGTATTACTTATGGTATTAAGAAAGTGATTAGGCACAGAAAGAATGAGAAGGGATAATGAAGAATGTTTATACACATTTTTTGGAACTTTTTTTTAAAAGTTTACTATGCAAATTTTTCATGTTCTCCAGAGTGAAAGTCTAGTACAATCAACTCCCATGAGCCAAATCACCCAGCCTTCATAATTATCAGGATTTTGCTGGTCTTCAGAAAGTTCCTAAAGATATATTTATTTCTGTGGTTTTCCTTTCCCTCTTTATTTTTGATCCTTTATACTCTCCAATTTGAAATCTTAGTTTTCTTTTTTTTTTGGAACCAGGGATTGAACTCAGGGACACTCGGCCACTGAGCCACATCCCCAGCCCTATTTTGTATTTTATTTAGAGACAGGGTCTCACTGAGTTGCTTAGGGCCTTGCTAAGTTGCTGAGGCTGGCTTTGAACTCGTGGTCCTCCTGACTCAGCCTCCCAAGTTGCTTGGATTACAGGCGTGCGCCACCACACCCGGCTCTTAGTTTTCTTTAAACCAAGATGCTCCTCAGTATCCTACCTCATATCTTCCCCAGTGGCCCTGCTTTGTCTCCTGGTTGGTGCCTTACACACGAGAAGCTATTACCTTCTACCTGGTTTTCATACTTCCTTTTTTTCACCTCCCTCTCCACCCCAATTTCTACATAGTCTGCTAAGGTCTAAAGTATGGCTCTCATCATGTGACCTCTTTGTGAGAGTGCCTCCCCCTCATCCTTATTGCTCAGGACTTTGGGCAACTATCAGTTTGGATTTTGGCAGCTTTGTTATTTGGCACCTAGGCCTGCTCATCCCTTCTCCACTTTTCCTGTTTTTTTCTACTGCAATCTGAATTTTAAAACTAACAAAAAAATCGGTATGCTCATCATGATGTTTTTAATTACATTTTTCTTTTACCTGGGAATACGTTTTTTTCATTCCTCCTAAAACTGGGTTCTTTAAATTCTTTTGGGTTTCATGAAGCCTTAAAGTTGTAACCTCTATTTGTCTCTTCATTCTCTTTTTCTTTCTTTTTTTTCCCCAGGCCTGGGGATTGAACCCACCATTGCACATGCTAAGCAAGTGCTGTATTGCTTAGTTATACCCCCATCCCTTTTTTATCTTATTTTGTGATGGTCTTACTAATTGCCCAGGTTGGCCTTGATTTGTAATCCTCCTGCTTCTACCTCCCAAGTAGTTGGGATTACAGGCATGTACCACCATGCCTGGTTCTTTTTAAAATAATATTTTTTGTCTTGTCTTGTACAGTTTTCTAAGTGAGCATTATAAAATGTTTCAGTAAATGGTGGATCTGAGGATGCCCTTTTTTTCTTTCATTAGTGCATTACAGTTATACATAGTGGTTGGGTTCATTTTGACAAAATCCTATATGCTTGGAATTTGATCTACTCCATTTCAATCCCCATTGTCTGGACACCTTTCCCCATCCTCCTCTTTCTACTCTACTGGTCTTTTCTTTTTTGGGAGGGGCACAGGGGAGGATACCAGGGATTGAATCCAGGGGTGTTTAATCACTGAGCCACATCCTGAGCCCTTTTATTTTAATTTTTAGTTGTAGATGGACACAGCCTTTATTTTTTAAAATTTATTTTAATGTGGTGCTAAGGATCGAACACAGCATCTCACTTGTGGTAGGCAAATGCTCTACGACTAAGCCACAACCCCAGCCCTACAGCCCTTTTTAATTATTTTGAGATAGGAGCTCACTAAGTTGCTGAGGCTGGCTTTGAACTTGTGGTTCTCCTGCCTTAGCCTCCAGAACTGCTGGGATTACAGGTGTGCACCACTGTGCCCAGCTTCTACTGTTCTTTCACTTGTTTATTTTTGATTGATGCTTTATAGATACACATAAAGGTGGGATTCATTGTGGCATATTTATACATTCATATAGCATGGTTTTGTTAAGTTCATTCTGCATTTCCTTTTCTTTCCCATCTATCCTCCCTCTCTCGGTCTCCTTCTCAGCTGATCTTCCCTATATCTGTGTGATGTCTGATCCCCCTCCCCCATTTTGCTCTAGTTATTGCATATGAAAGAAAACATTTGACCTTTGATTTTCTGAGTCTGACTTATTTCACTTACCATGATGTTCTCCATTTCCATCCATTACTGGCACATACCATAATTTCATTCTTCTTTATTATTTAAAAAAATTTTTTGGTGTTGTCTGCATTGCATAATTTTCCATGTGAGCATTATAAACTATTCCAGTAAATGGCGGACCTGAGAACAAGAAAGCCCCTAAACAGCAAGTTAGGTATTGACTGGAAAGTATAAAGATGCCAGTTTGAAAAGAGCATCTATAAGCTGCAAGAGATTTGGCTCTAGTGACAGGTGATGCTATAGGTCTAAAGGGGCTATAAAATTCTTCTCCCTCCAAACTCTCCATTTTACTGCTTCAGAATTCCCTTCAAGGACAGGACTCCAGGACTGGGGTGTCACTCAGTGGTAGAGCACACACAGAGGCCCTGGTTCATTCCCAGTACTCCAAAAAGAAAAAAGGAAAAGCTATACTATTTGAGAGTGAGCTGAAGGACATTGAGAAAATACATTAGGGGCTGGGGTTGTGACTCGGTCATAGAGCTTACATAGGGGGCATTGGGTCCGATCCTCAGCACCACATGAATAAATAAAGGCATTGTGTCCATCTACATGTATAAAAATTTAAAATAAAAAAAATATGTTACATGCAAAAGTGATGTTAAATAATTGGAAAAACTTTGAAATGAGATGACAAGAATTAGAAATAAAAGTTTATTTGGAAATGAGAACTGGGCTTAATCCACAGCATCGCAAAGATGAAAAAAAAGCAAAGACTATTCTAGAAAGAACTCAGTAATTAGTTTGTCTTGATAAATCATCTTCAGATTAATGGAAGATAAAAAGGAAGGACATTGGGGCTGGGATTGTGGCTCAGTGGTAATGTGCCTGCTTAGGATGTGTGAGGCACTGGGTTCAATCCTCAGCACCACATAAAAATAAAAAAATACATTGTGTTCACCTACAACTAAAAAATATTAAAATAAGAAAGAACATTTTAAAAATCAAAAGAGTTCTGGCTGGGGATATAGCTCAGTTGGTAGAGTGTTTGCCTTGTAAGCACAAGGCCCTGGGTTCAATCCCCAGCACCACCAAAAAAAGAGTTCAAGAGAAAATGGCAGGTAGCAAGTATAGAGCTGAGTGCTCTGGCACATACCTGTAATCCCAGTAACTCTGGAGGATGAGGCAGCAGGGTCACAAGTTTGAGGCTAATCTCAGCAATTTAGTGAAATCCTGTGTCAAAAAATAAAAAGAACTGGGGATGTAACTCAGTGATAAAACATCCCCGGGTTCAGTCCCCAGTACCAAAAAAGAAAAGAAAAAGTATAAGCAATGGAGATAAAATGTATGCATCATAGGAATTGCTGTTGGGGAGGGGCAGCAAACCTTAACTATCTTCGAAGAAGATTTTTCTGAAATTAAAAGAAAAAAAAAGCCTTACACTTGAAACTACTTTTTGGAAAATTACACTGTATACCTGAGAATATCTCCCCACAGCCATAAAGGTTCCAATGTATTCTACAATAGAAAGTGAAAAAGAAAGAAAACAGACTTGGGTATTCAGGCTAAAAGAACACACAGCGTAGAAGAAAAAGTATATTATCATTGAACCTTTCAAAGCAACATCACTTCATGCTAGAAGACAATGGACTAGCATTAAAATTAAGATAGTCCAGGAAAGAAAATAATCAAGAGTTTTTTGTTGTTAAAAGTGACCTTGAAATTTTCTTAGGGAATGTAATGGAGTATGAACTTCAGTCAAGTAAAATCCTGTTCTGAATTTGTATTGGAAACTTTTATGAACTCACATTGTGTTTTATCTATAAATACATAAAGATTTTTCTTTGGGCGTGTCTACTAGAAAAGTACAGAAATGTTAAACAATCCGCAGCATCGAGTGTCCCCAGTACCTAGATTGAAGTCTTGTAATACTTCCTTTGTTAAAAAGACAGATTTTGAGAAGGACAGCTTTTCTAGGTCTAATTCTAGAATGAATGTCTAGATTCCTTAGGTAGCAAAGAAAACGATGTATGGTATAGTCAGGCAAAAGGATTCAGAATCCAACTTTTAAGAGGTTTCCATTGGCCAAAGATGGAACCATTTGAGTTTTAGTGAAGGTAACAGTTAAAGTGGAAGGGGCTCTTTGAAATTCAATCTCCAGAATTAGGGAGAGAGGAAAAAGAATGAGAGGGTGAGGGGAAGAGGGAGAGAGAGAGGGAAAGAAAGACAACTTTATGGAGTATAATAGATACCAATTCATTGTCTTGGTAACTTGGTAAATAAAACGGTTGAGCTTTTATGTTGTCTGTCCTAACAGTGGTACCACTGGGTAACCAATAGTATAGATGTTGACTCCCATTTTTGTAAATAAAATTTTATTGGAGCTTAGCATGGTGACGCATGCCTATAATCCCCACTACTAAGGAGACTGAGGCAAGAGGGTGACCAGATTGAGACCAGCCTCAGTAACTTATCAAGACTATCTCAAAATAAAAAGGACTGGGGATGGTAGCCTGGTGGTAGAGTGCTTGCTTAGCATGTGTGAGGCCCGGGGGTCAATATCCAATATCAGGGGAAAAAAAGTTCTCTTGTAACCTAAGCACACCAGTTTATAAATGGATTGTCTATGGCTGCTTTTTTATTACAGCTCAAGTGAAGAATTTATAACAGATCATATAGCATTCCTAAAATAGAAAACATTGGGAAGCATCTTTTTATTTCAGCTAGTAAGTGAGAGCACAAAGGTAGATTCCAGGCATGTTTTTTTGTTTTTGAAAGAGCGAAAGTCAGTTGTTTTGTGCCTCAGGAAAGAACAAGAGACTATCTTAATCTTGACAAATGATTTGAACCTGAGTCTTCAAGCCTTGGATCTAACGGTTTGCAAGCTACAGAGGCCAGAGCAACATGTTGGTTGAGCTGTATACCATGAGTAACAGGCAGGATACATCTCTGAAGACCAATTAAAGTGGGGCACCTGAAAAGTTGTGTAGGGTTATGGCAAAATCCTTTTTCTTCAACTGGATTGCGGTTAGCAGCTATTCTGTCTTATAAAAATGCATTAGGTAATACATTTGCTTTGTTTTCAAATTATTGTCATGTTTTAAAATACAAAGGTTAAGTTGAAATGATAAGTACCACTGGTGACGAAAACTCTGGATTCTTTTGTTCAGAAGTGCAAAGTGAAGCTAAGCAACAATTATCTGTTAATGTACTTACTGTTCTACAGTCAGATCTAATAAATTTTTTATATTTATTTATTTTTTTCCTCAATCTTTTTTATTTTATAATCCTGACTTAATTATCTTGTGGTTAGATAATGTGGTCTGTTTAATGCATATTCTTTGAAAATTGTTAACAGTGCATAGTTTATCTTCCATGTGTATTTTGGAAGAAAGTAGACTAATTGTTGGAGGAGAATTTTGCATTCTTCCAGTTGATAAAGCTCTACTGTTCAAATCTTGGCCTTGTGGAATTCTTCATCTGCCTGACTTAATTGAGAGCATTGCAGCTGCCCATTGTAGTGACACGTTATCTAAATTTCTCTGTACTTGTATCAGTTTTTGCTTCATTTTGAGGCTATCAAATAGTAGGTGCATATATTATTTAAAACTGTTATAGTTTCCTGCATATTGAATCTCTTAATCTTGATCTAGGACCTTTATACCAAAGAATGCTTCC
>JAJEJO010005651.1:7557-96225 GCA_020662805.1 Glaucomys volans | reverse complement strand
CAAAGAATGATTCTGTCTTAAAGTTACTTTTATCTAATATAGCTACTTATTTAGAATTTGCTTTACATATGTTTTCCATGCCTTTGTTTTCAGTCTTCTATGCTTTAGACATATGTCCCTAAAAAATCATAAAGCTAGGATTCTTTTTTTTGTTTGTTTTTTGGTACTGAGGATTCCACCTAGGGGCACTTAAATACTGAGCCACATCCCTAGCCCTTTTTAAAATTTTTTGTTTTGAGACGGGGCCTAAGTTGCTGAAACTGGCTTTGAACTTGTGATCCTCCTGTCCCACCCTCCTGAGCTGCTGCTATTACAGGCTTGCATCTCTAAGCCCAGCTAGATTTTGTTTTTTAATGTAGTCAGGAGTTTGCCTTTTTATTGGAACATTTAGACCATTTACTAGAATAACTGATATAGTTGGGCTAATTTCTGTCATTATCTTTTGCTTTTTGTGGTATTGGAGTTTGAACCCAAGGGTGCTTTCCCACTGAGCTACATTGTACCAAGTCCTTTTTACGTTTTATTTTTTGACAGGTTCTTGGCTAGGTTGCTGAGCCTGGCCTTGAACTTGAGGTCCTCCTGCCTTAGCCTCCAGAATC
Organism: Glaucomys volans; assembly: GCA_020662805.1. NCBI lineage: Eukaryota > Metazoa > Chordata > Mammalia > Rodentia > Sciuridae > Glaucomys > Glaucomys volans. Next base: position 95,626 of record JAJEJO010005651.1, on the reverse strand, counting down.
ACTGAGATTGCCACTACCCCTGGCTTCTGTCATCATCTTTTGATTTGTATTTGCCTGTTTTTGTTTTGTTCTTCTTGCCCTTTTTAAAGATTCTTTTATTTAAGACTTCAGTTTACCTTAGCTTTAGTTATTTCTCTATCAGGAAGGACATTGATGTCGAAGACAGTAACTACCATAGCTTCCAGTGCTTCGATGAAAACTTAGATGCAAGGTCTTCTGGCCATGAGTCTGCGGTTTCATACTGTTGGAGCACTTGTCTCCCTGACAGTTGTAACTCATTATAAGTTTGCTGTGGCTGAACCTAGAAAAAAAAAAAAACATACGTAGATTTCTACAGAAATTATGATATCATGAAAAATTTTGAGGTGATAAAGGCTATTTTTCAGTTCACATTATTTTAGAATATAAAGAATTTCTTAGATTGAGTTCTGTAGAAGTTTGTTACTGACCTGTGTTCCTGAACTATGAAACATAAATTTTTAGGCTACAGAATAGTTGCTCTTAATATGTACAAAATTAAAAGATACTGTGGACTGAAAAAAAAAAATATCCTAGCTTGTCTTTCCCCTCCTGATTTACATCGTTTCCATTTTATCAATTTGGTCTTCTAAATGCATCATTAGACACCATTATTGTTTTGCCAAAGCTGTTTGTTGAGATTAATCTATGTGTTTATTATTTTATTGATTCTTACATCGGAGTATTGTTTGAGGATCATCATTTTCTAATATTTTAAGTATTTTTGAAGCATACTCTTTGTAAGTTTTTATAGAACAGGTCTGTTGGTAAATTTTCCAAGTTTGTTTACCTATGAGTATTTTTATTTCTCATTTTTCTTGTTCAGTAGTTTTTGCTGTGTATCCAAATCATGTTAACAAATTATTTGTTGACAGCACTTTATATATATTCCATTGTCTTCTGGATTCTGTTGTTGAGCGGACTTCTGAGGTTCTAATTGTCTGTCATTCCTTTGTAGGTGATCTGTCCTTTCTCTCTGGCTGCTTCCAAGATCTCTTTGTCTTTGATGTTCTGAAGTTTTACTACGATTTGTTTAGGCCTGGATTTCCTTTTATTTTTCCTGTTTGGTGTATGTTGTATGAAAAATACCCATATATTTAAAATAAAATTTTATAAGTATGAAGTATATGTTCACCATAGAAAATTTGAAAAACAAAAAAGAATTAAATGTATAATACCTGCCAGTAGATTAGAAAATATTCAAATAGTATTGTAGAGTTAAAAGAAAAAGCAACATTTCTTGTTCATTATTCTTGAAACTAGCCCCTCTCCCCAGAAGTCATTCTTTTTAAATGCTTCTGTTTCTTTCTTTTATTTTCTCCATGCCTGTAACAATATGCTTATTGTATTATTTACCAACTGTAGATAGTATGTTTTTCTTGCTGTGATATATCAGTCACACTCAAACTTTTCCTTGTATTCGAGCTCACCGTTTTTAGTGCATTTAATGGTTATATTTGTAATTTTAAGTAATACATTTAAATATCTGTTTTTTATTCAATTAACTCAGTATATTTTGGCTTCTCAACTTTTATTGTTCTTTTTAGCAGTGCTGGAGATTGAATCCATGGACTCTCTATCACTGAACCACCCCCCCCCCCTTTTTTTTTTAGCTGGCTCATAAAGTTGCCAAGGCTGGCTTTGAACTTGCAATCCGTGTTTTTGTTTTTGTTTTGTTTTGTTTTTGACACAATACATTTATTTTATTTATTTATTATTATGTGGTGCTGAGGTTCGAACCTAGTGCCTCACACATGCGAGCGAGGCAAGCACTCTGCCGCTGAGCTATAGCCCCAGCCCCGAACTTGGAATCCTTTTGTCTCAGCCTCCCAAGTAGCTGGGATTATAGGCATGTGCTACCATGCCTGTCCCCAGTATGGGTATATTTTCAGTTGTAGGGGATGGGCATTTATGTCTCCTTCAATTCTTCACCTCCATTCTCACCCCCACCTAAATTTTGTTTATTTTCATAATGTCAAGTTGACCAGATTTACATTTTGTTCTGACCTCATTAAATTGCAGGTTCACCTTTTTTTTTTTTTTTGCAGTGCTGGGGATTGAACCCAGGGCCTTGTGCTTGCAAGTCAAGCACTCTACCCACTGAGCTATATCCCCAGCCCAGGAGGTTCACTTTAAATGCTGAAAACCAGCAAGCTGCATTTCAGTTGTTAAGACTATATAAATATTATTTATTACAAAGGCAAATTTCCTTTTTATTTCTTAAGTAATTTTTATTGTTTTGGGATTCCCTAGGGTTTTTTTTTTTTTCTTTTTTTCTTTTTTCCTTTTTTTTTTCCTCCTCTCTTCTACGGCGTTGTGTGTGTGCGTGTGTGTGTGTGTGTGAGTGAGAGAGATACTGGGGATTGAACCCAGGGCCTTATGCTTGATAGGCAAGCAGTCTGCCAACTGAGCTATATCCCTTCTATGGTTTTTTGTTTCCCTTTTTTCCCCTCTTTGGACTGATTATTTCTCTATGCTATTGAATCTTTGGTCTCACATTTTTTTCTCAGGCACCTTCTTCCTAGAGCATCTTTCCTCCTTTTCCAGCACTATCGTCCTAGCATTTACTCCTTGCATATCCTGTATCCCGTTCTGTCTTCTCATCATGTTCCTCCATTTTGTGGAAACTTCTTAGGAAACTTTATCATGAAGAAACTTTTTTTGGTAGTATTAGGAATTGAACCCAGGTGTGCCCCTAGCCCTTTTTTATTTCGAGATAAGGTCTCACTAAGTTGCCCATGCTGGCCTTGAATTTATTATCCTCCTGCCTCAGCCTCCTGAGTAACCAGGGTTACTGGTGTGCATTACCACACCCAGCAGTGAAACTTAAGAAAGATGGAGGTTGATCGGTAGGAGGGCTTAGAAATACAAGGTTCTCTGCTGTTTGATTTATACCTTGGCTTGGTGCAGAGTTCCCTCTCTTGCTCTCTCTCTCTTTTTTTTTTTGTTGTTTGTTTTTTGTTTTTTTGTTTTTGGTATTGAGGATTAAACCTAGGGATGCTTAACCACTGAGCAACATCCCCAGCCCATTATTTTATATTTCATGTTGAGTCAGGGTCTTGCCATGTTGCTTAAGTCCTCACTAAATTGCTGAGGCTGGCCTCAAACTTGGGATCCTCCTACCTCAACCTCCCCAGTTGCTAGGATTACATGTGTGTGTCCCCATGCCTGATTTGGTACAGAATTCTCAGTTGAATGTATTGTCCTTTTTAAAAACTGAAGGCCTGGTTGCATTGTCTTAAGGTTTCCAATTTTTATACTAAGAGGTTGGTTGCTCATCTGATTCTTAATCCATTATATGATACGTAGATTTGAGAGGGTTTGTGTTTTTTTGGTGTGTGTTTTTTAGGATGGGTTCTAGCTGTGTTACCCAGGCTAACCTCTAACTCCTGGGCTTGAGCAGTTCTTTTGCCTCAGCTGCCCCGGTAGTTGAGACTGTAGGCTTGTGCAGCAGCATCCAGTTAATTCTTGGGGTTTTTCCTTTGGAAGTTTTTAGGATTTTCTGTTTTCTTGGTGTCTGATATTTCACTGATATGCCTAAATGCTAGATAGTCACTTTGGGGCTGGATATTGTGTACCCTTTTAATTTTTGAAAAAATCTATGACCTTCAATGTGAGAAAATCTCTTTTTTGTTTTCCCCCTCCATATTGGGGATTGAACACAGGGCTTTGCACCTGCTAGGCAAGCATGATTTTTATCCCTAACCTTTTTATTTTGTTTTGAGATTAGGGTCTTGCTAAGTTGTCCAGGCTGACCTCAGACTTGTGATCCTCAAACTCTGAAATCATGTGACGCTCCAGCTGACTTAGCCTCTCTTATAGCTGGGATTATAAGCATGTGCCACCATGCTCAGCAGTGTGGAAAAGTCTTTCATTATTTCTTTAAACATTTACTTTTCTGTTTTTATTGTATCCTTTTTTTTTTTTTTTTTTAAGTTCTGTTGGGTGATAAGCTTCTACCTGGACCTTCAGTTTTATGTTTTTTTCTGTTTTTCACTTGATCTTGTCCCTCTTCCCCCCCACACACATATTACAGTGGATTAAGGGGTGCTCTACCACTGAGCTACATTGCATCGGGTGTCGTCTTTTTTTTTTTTTTTTTTTTTTTTTTTTTTGTTCCTGGTACCTGGATTGAACCTAGAGGGAGCCACATTCCTCATACCCCTGCTTTTTTTTTTTTTTTTAATTTCATGGTAAGTTGCTTGGAGCCTCACTAAATTACTGAGACTGACCTCGAATTTGGACTCCTCCTGCCTCAGCCTCCTGAGTTGATGGGATTGCATGTGCCACTATAACTGGCCTTTTTTATTTTTTATTTGGAGACAGGTGTGTATCATCACACATGGTGATATTGTTCTACTCTCTTGGATACTTCCTTGATTTTACAGATGCTCCTTGATTTATCATGGGGTTATATTCCTATAAATCCATTGTAAATTAAGAAATATCATAACTTGAGAATGATGTAATACACTTAACTACACCAATCTAGTTTAGTAATACAGTATATCAAAGTATGGTTTCTACTGAATTTTTTTTTTTTTTTTTTTTTTTTTGTACCAGGGGTTAAACCCAGGGATGCTTTCCACTGAGCCAGGTCCCTAGCTCTTTTTTATATTTTATTTAGAGATAGGGTCTCACTGAGTTTCTTAGTGCCTTGCTAAGTTGCTGAGGCTGACTTTGAACTCAGGGTCCTCCTGCCTCAGCCTCCTGAGCCATTGGGGTTTCAGGCATGTGCCACTGCTCTTGGCTCTACTGAATTCTTATTACTTGTGTACCGTTGCAAAATAAATTGAGGGCCAACTGCATGTTCAGTCACTACTGAACGTAATGGTTGTAGCTTAAGAAAATGTAGTACAGAGACTTAACCTGTAGTTATGATGGGGCTAAGTGCTGTAGACGGGCTTATTTTTAAATGAAGCAGACAAAGAGCTACAGCTGGCCTATAGTTGTGGAGGAATTTTCTGGAAGAGTAATTTGGTGTGAATGTACTCCTACTAGTTTGGATTTTATCAGATAATTTGCTCAGGTTTTTTTTTAATTTATTTAATTTATTTTATTTAAAGAAATGAATCCTCTTTAAATACATTTTTAGCTTTGTCTTTCAAATACTTGTGGCTATGCTACTCAATCTTGTGCTCTGCTTTACATTCTTTGTGGTTGTGGTGCATTGTTCTTACCTCTCAATTGATCACTGTTTCATGAAATGCAAGGGTTTTTATATGTGTGTGTATCCAAAACACACCTAATTTTCTTCTGAAGTTTGTTTTTCATGCAGACTTTCTCATTTTAATTAATGGCAACTTCCATCTCTCTAGGTGCACAGGCCAGAAATCTGTTCTTTATTTCAAGCTTATAACTGTCTTCCTCCCTTCCTTCCCTCCTTTCCTCTTCCTTTATCTTCCCCCATCCCTTGTCCTACCTGTCAGGCTCTACCTTTGGAATTTGCTGAGTTCATCACCATTCATCCCCTTCACCTCTGCCATTCTCATGTAAGCCACTGTTCATGACTTGCCTGGATTATTGGAATAGTGTTCCTGCAGGTGTCTGCTTTCAGCCTGCTTCTTCAGTGTACCCTCACAGCAACAGAGTACTCCTTTCTAAACTAAGTAAGATCGTACCACTCTCCTGCTCAGAACCTTATTACACTCCAAGTGAATTCAAATCCTTCCTGGTCTTAATCACCTACTACCCTCTCCTCCCCTCTGACTCCCTTTTGCTTTTAGACAGACATGCTTAGCATGCCTCTTTAAGGACACATGAGAAGAGCACTTCTGAGGTACTTTTACTTTTTCTTGGAGTATTTTCTCTAGATGTCCACATAGCTCACCCAGATACCACATCTGAACCTTTCTTGGCCCCCCATCTTCATAGTCCTTATCTCTCTTCCAAAACTTCATTCTTATAGTCTTTTTTGCTAGCAAATATATAAAAATTATTCATAGTTTAGGGTATTTTGTTTTTCAGGGTTTGTTTGGTGTATTTGTTTTGCACAGTACTGGGCCTCACATGCTACTCAAGCACTGTAACATTGAGTGACAATCCCAGCCTCTAGTAATATATTTTTGACAGATTCACTCTTTATATATCAACAAGAAAATGTCATTTTATTTTATTTATTGTGGTAGCTGGGATTTAACAAAGGGGTGCTCTACCACCAAGCTAAACCCCCAGCCCTTATAAAAAAATTTATATTGAGACAGGATGTAAGTTGCCCAAGTTGGCCTTGAACTTGTGATCCTCCTGCCTCAGCCTCTGGAGTTGCAGGGATTGTAGGTGTGCTACCACCTTGGTGAAACTGTCATATTTTACTATTTTTTTTTTTGCTAGGCTCTTGGGGTTTGTGCCTCCAGAGTGCTCATTTTTGGCTTTCTGCACTCTGCCATATGTAGCTTGCATCTGTCCATATATTATCTACTTTCCAGACTTTGTTAAAATTTTACCTGCTATGATCCCCTCCTTAATGTCCATCTCTAAATCAGTGTTCTCTATTTTTTTGACCACACAGTTTTTTGTAAAGTCATTTTAGAATGTGTACACTTTAGTATATATATTTTATTTATATGTACACACTGTATGCTAAAAAATGTTAAAAAAAAATCTTAGGATGATAGGATAGAGATGTGAATATTTTCTAGTGTAGAATTTTTTATACTTTAGTGGATAATTTGAAGCCAGTGCTAAATTTATGACCCTTTTAAGTTCTTTACAAACCTTTTTAAGTTTATTTACAAACTCTCCAGGAGAGACTAAATGCAAATTAAACATACTTCTAGACTCTTGATGAGATAATGTACCAATCAGTCCATCATACGTTGAAAATACCCTTAATCACAAATGCAGACTAAAAGTGTTGAATAGCTCATATGATTTATTGAATGTAACAGACTGTGGATTACAGTACTGGTTACTTACCCTGGACCTGGCTGGCTGGAACCTGTGGCTCTTGGCCACTGCCCAGCATCGCAAGAGAATATCTTACTACATATCATTTGCCCAGGGGAGATCAAAATTCAAGGTATGATCTCTGCCGGATGTGTTGCTTTGATACCATGGTAAAATTGAAAAATGGAAGTTAAACCATTGTAAATTGGGTACCATCTAAATTCATCTATTTCATCTTGGACTGCAAGCACTGAAAGATGCTTAGTAAAGCTTTTATCTTTAGGGCAAAGAAGGAAAATCCTTCTTCTCCCTCCCTTCTGCTCACTGCCTTTCTTGGAGTTAAGCACTTCATTTAGAAGTTTGCTGTGTGTTAGTGTAATCTTGCAGGTATTTTTAATATATGTGAATACGTGTACCCTTGATGTATCAAGTGGAGATATATTATGCACACACACATACGTGTACATATACAATAGGAATTATACTGCATGGCATCCTCTGATGTTTTGTTGTATTTAATGTATCTTGGAGAGATGTATAACAGCATAGTAATTATCAGTGTGAACTCAGAAACCAGATAATCTGGGGTATTAAACCAGGCCCTGCCACTTACTAACTCACCTTAATCTTTAGTGTCCTGGTTTACTAACCTGTGAATAAGGATTAAGAGTTGTATCTACTCTAATATGGTTGTGAGTAGTAAATGTTAAAATATACAAACTTTCTTTGCTGCTATTTACATTAGAATCTTTGCAAGAGCCTTATTTTGCATTCTGAAATTGGGCTGGACTCCATAAGTAATAGAGGATGTATCAGCTGGGCTCTTACTTAGGTTTTGTTTCTTTGTGATTTATCGCCATTAGACCACTTGCCTGCTTTTTTCATTAAGGTTGTTTGCTGCCCTCTAGTGAACCAATTAGTTAGCAGGTGCTGCTCTTGATGTTGACTGTAGATGTTGTCTGACTGCTGGCACTCTGAAAGAATTCTATATGAATCTGAAATCTTGTGAATTTTGCACATTATTTTCTGCCTAAATTAAATTTTAAAGAATTAGATTTATAATTTTTAAAATGAAGAAATAAAGGTATAAATTTCAATAGTTAGCTTTTTTCTTTGTTCAGTTATTGTGAACAATAGCTATTTGACTGGGAAACCAAAGGCTACAGTTCCTCTAAGAATTCTTTTGAGTCAGGCATGATGGTGTACATCTATAATCCCAAGGACTCAGGAGATTGAGGCAGAAGGATCGCAAGTTCAGGACCAGCCTTTTATTAGTGAGACCTTGTCTCACTAAATAAAAATTCAAAAGGGGTTGGGGATGTGACTCAGGTTGAGTGCCCTTGGGTTCAATCCCCAATACTAAAAGAAAAAACCAAAAACAAACCTCTTTCGAAGAGGCTGTGGTAATGTCTATCTACTTGGCATGCTTATAATCTGTGTAGCTTGTTACTTGGGGAGTAAACCAAAGTGAAAACAACTTTTCTCAAACTAAAGTCAAAGAAGGATTTATGATGTTAGTGGATTGGAAAACTTTAATACTATGAAGATGGCAGTAGTCCCCAGGTTGATCAACAGGCTCAACTTAATCTCTGTTGAAATACCAGCTGGCCTTTCAGTAGAAATTGGCAAACTGATCCTCAAATTCATATGGAAATAAAAGGATACTTAGAATAGCCAAAACTATTGAAAAAGAATAATTTTGGGAGGGGTTAATGTTTCTCAATTTCAAAACTTGATACTTGAAGCTATAGTAATTCAGATTGTGTGGTCCTGTCATGAGGTTAAACATATAGGTCAGTGAAACAATATTGAGAGGCCAGAAGTGAACTCATACATTAATGGTTGATTTTTGGCAAGGGCACTCAGACAATTCAGTGGAAAAAGAATAGTGTTTTCAAGAATTGTTCCTGGAACAACCAGATATCCACACACGAAAGAATGAAGTTGAGCTCTTACCAAATGTAGTATATAAAAATTAACTAAAAATGGATCAAAGATGCACATTTAAGAGCTCTAAATCTATAAAACTCTTAGAAAAAAAATAGTTGTAAATCTATATGATCTTGGAGTAAGGATTTTTTTAAAAAAAGAATTAGTTTCATAGATATACCAAAAGCACAGCAGCAAAAGAATAGATGAATTTCATCAAAATTAAAACCTTGTGTTTTAAAGAATACAATCAAAGAAGTGAAAAGACAACCCAGAGAATGGAAAATACCTGAAAATCACCTATCTAATAATGATCTAGGGTCAAATCAAGGCTATTCTTAATTCCACACCATATTTTATTAGCACAGTTAAAGTCCATTTCTACCACATGTAATTTTTACAGAGATTTTGTCTGTGATCATGAGTTCAGTCACCTTCCCTGCTCATATTCTGCAAAGATAATGCCAGTGCAGTGCTCTTTATACTATTTTCAAGGACAAATGAAATTTAAAGTAAAATACAACAGTACACAAATAATCAAGGCTTGGCATGGTGGCACATGTCTATAGTCCCAGTCACTTGGGAAGCTGAGGTGAAAGAGTATACAAGTTGGAGGCCAGCTTCAGTAATTTTAGGAAGACCCTGTTTCAAAATAAATTTTTTTAATACTTTTTTTTATTAGTTGTTGATGAACCTTTATTTATTTGTATGCAGTGCTGAGATTTGAACGCAGTGCATCACACTTGCTAGGCAAGCGCTCTACCACTGAGCCACAATCCCAGTCCTCAATATAAAATTTCAAAAGGCCTGGGGATATAGCCCAGTGGCAGAGCACTTTTCTAATAAGCACAGGGCTCTGGGTTCACTTCCCAATACAGCCCAAAATAATCTGAAGTTTGAAAATTATGGTTTAATGAGGGAAAAAGTACATTAAATTCATATATTCAGATATAAAGCACCTACTGTTATATTGCTTAATTTAAGGCACAGCTCTTTAGTGTTCCCATAGTATGAAGTAAACAATAGGAAATTCTTTGTGAGTCACATGTCTCTCTTGAACCAATCAGAAACCAGGATGATTTGTATGTAATAATAGGTTTATTTGGAGAGGACCTATAAGTAGGACTTAGAGGTTATAGGTGGCTATGTATTAGGGCTTCTTAGTTGTAGCCAAGAGAAAATTGGTCTGGTGTGTTTAGTATTTTCAAATTTAAGTTCTGACTCTAGAAATGTGCAACCTTAATTTTTCAGTTACAGGTTCTAAAATGTTACTCACTCTTAATACTTATTGAGGTAACATCATTGATCACTGCTTTTACTTTTGATAAGACAATTTAATGGGCTGTGAAGGAAAAATTAACAGATATTTAGAGATAATTTTATGAGAATGTCTTCAAGGTTTCCATCACCATCTCTACCGATTTTCCTCTCACCAGAGCCAATAGATTTAGGTTCTGTAACAAGTTCTTCTTGTTCACAAAATGAGTTAGACAATATTTCCCACCTTTTAAGGAAAATATCAACTGATATCAATGAAATTAAAGGAATGAAAGCAGCAATTTTGACGGTGGAAGCAAATCTTTTTGATCTCAGTGTTAGAGTGTCTCAGAACGAAGCAAAAATTTCATCTTTGGAGGTTAAAATGAATGAATATTCAGCATCGACATCTGAATGCAACAGACAGTTGGAAGATTTTCAAGAGGAGATAGATTTTGAATCACAGTCAAGGGCTACTGATGTAAAAATAATTGGCTTCCTTAGAAATATTGAGAAAGGTAAACTCTGGTATCTTCTAGGTACTCATCCTTTGATCTGTATCTTTCCATACTTCTTGACTAACTCTGATGTGGAGGCAGTAGTAAGGCATAGAAAAGTCAAATTTTTTGGACTATATGATTTAACTTAGAAACCTAGAATTTGTCAGAATTCCGCTTCTTTTTAGTGGAGCTCTCTCAGATGTTTTAAAAAGACCAGCATGGAGACAAAGCAAAGTTTTAAAAATGAGAGAGTGGTCTTGTTTCAAGTATGTGAAATTATTTTAAAATGTATAATTTATTGTTTACAGTTATGTGAAAGAGACCTATTATAGTATTTGACTCTGGTCTTTGGGTTGTAAGAGCCTTTTTTCTGTAAACTGTTGTGTGTCAGTTTTCCAGGCTGTCTCAGGAATACAACCTGACCAAATGACCGGGTTTCAGGTCTGTTTCTCAGAGTTTGTATATTTACCATGATAATTTTGAAAGGAATTCATCCTTTTTTTGGGCACACCACTGAAGAGTAGTATGTTTTTTTAAAAAAATAATCAATCAATTTTTTTACAGTAGAACCCATTTTGATATAATTATATAGCAGGGTAATGTAGCTTTAGGTTTTAATAGAAAGTAACAAATAAAACATCAAATCAAGTGTTCTTAAAATTTAAAAACACCTTGTAATGCAATGTGGGACTTCATGAGAGGTGGCCTACTTCTATGTTTGCAGTGAAAAGCAAAGCCTGCCCTCCAGAGGCAACACATAGAGACGCACCAAGAAAATTGCTTATAGGCGTCTTGCAAATTTTTTCTTTCTTTCTTTCTTTCTTTCTTTCTTGGGGGTATTAGGGATTGAACTCGGGGCACTCAACCACTGAGACACATCTCTAGCCCTGTTTTGTATTTTATTTAGAGACAGGGTCTCACTGAGTTGCTTAGCTCTTCGCTGTTGCTAAGGCTGGCTTTGAACTCATGATCCTCCTGTCTCAACCTCCTGAGCTACTAGGATTACAGGCATGCGATTTGAAACCTTACCAAATTGTTTTGCACACCGTAGTATGTAACACTTTTTATTTTAAATGTACCGCTTATACTCAATTAGCTAGTAGGTGTCTAATATTGCTAAACACTGTGAGGAGATAGAGAAGTGTCAGTCCTCTCGTGGAGCTAATGAAGATAGAGAAAATCATTTCTTCACTATTTTGTGTGCAGTGTGACTGTTAGTAATATTATGAATTAATACTATGAATCTAAAATGAACTATATGAACCTTTTTAAGAAGTAATGAGCCAGGCTTGGTGACACACGTTGAGCTTCTCAGGGCAGGAGGATCACAGGTTCTCAAGGCCAGCCTCTGCAGTTTAGCGAGGCTTTATCTTAAAATTGGCTGGGGATGTAGCCCAGTGATAGAGTGCCCCTGGGTTCAGTCCTAATACTGGGGGGAAGAAAAAGAAGTAATAGCATTAGTATTCTTAATTGAGCACCTATTTAATTGGAGAGTCACACAGTTATGTTAATGCATCACATAACAAAGGTGATGGTCTCAGAAATGTGTCACTAGGTGATTTTGTTGTTGTGCAAATAAGTTTCTACAAACTAACACAGTTGCAATTGTCACTAGGCAGTATAATCCTATGGACCAATATCATACATCTGGTGCGACTGAAACATCTTTAGCAGTGCAGTGACCACCTTCATGTTTGCTGATGTAGGGCCTGGATTGCCTCTGAGTGTTGTACTTGTTCATTGCTCTTTCTGTATCCATCCAAGCCCATAAGTTTACTTTTGAGAATTTTTTTTCATTTTTCTTTTGTTCTTTTTAAATACATATGCCAGTAGGTATACATGCATGGAATATATAGCATATTCTAATTTGGATCTCATTCTTGTGATTGTAAATAATGTGGAATTTCATTGATCAGGTATTTGTATACTAACATAGGAAAGTGATGTCTGATTCATTCTACCCTCTTTCCTATTTCCACCTTCCCCTCATTCCCCATTGTCTAATCCAATGATGATTTATTCTACACCTTGGCGAGCACCGCCCCCCCATTGTGTGTCAGCAGCCACATATCAGAACATTTTTGGTTTGGGGGGGACTGGTTTATTTCACTTAGCATGATAGTCTCTAGTGCCATCCATTTACTGGAAAATGCCAATAATTTCGTTCTTTTTTATGGCTAAGTAATATTCCATTGTGTATACCACGTTTTCTTTATCTCTTCATCTGTTGAAGGCACCTTGATTGGACAAGATAATTCTGGAGTGTTTTTCATATTTCATTGTCTTAATCATCAAAGATCAGAGGATCAGTATGGGAGGAATGAGCACTAATGGTGAGAGTCCCCAGGTGACAAAGGGCGAATCTGGATTTGCTGTGTTTATGGTACAGTTGACCATGGCCAGTCTCTTGGTCCTCTGACCAACAAGGCACCTCCCTCTGACTCTAACTTAGTTTTTTACCTCTCTCACAGGTTTCACTTCCAGCCCAAGAAAACTGGCCTCCCAGACAGAGAACCAGGAGTGTCCTTGCCAGTTTTGGTTTAATCTTGAATACAGCCTTTTCTTTTACAGGGATATGCCTGTGGTCTGTAAATATTATCAAAATGTGTTGTCAAAGCTTTATTTGTAGACTTTTAAGTAAGAACTCAGATAGTAAACAAATACTGGTGTTCGTATTTTAAGTTTAGTGAAGTTTTAAAATTTATATTCTAGGAACTCAACAGAGGCAATTATTATCCCGACTGCAAATTGACCCAGTAATGGCAGAAACACTGCAGATCAGTCAAGGTTGGTAATACATTTTCACTGTAATTAGCAGTTTTCTGTTGCCATTGCCATTCCTTACCCCTCATTCATTGTGTCTTGTGTTTCTTAGATCCTGCCCTAAGATGCTACATTTAGTCTGTGGAAATAATTAGGGCTTGGAGATAAGATCTTCATTTTCCTCATATTGTAATTTTTTTTTTTTTTTAATCTCATTCTAAACCTTTTCCTTCCATTCATCCTTGAATCCTGGCTGCTCATTCTCTTGCTGTCAGGACAACTCAAGTTCTCCAACTTGCTCTTCCTCGCTAGCCCCCTTTTCCATTACCCTGCTGTGTTTAATATGCTTTGCTTCACCCACTCAACCTTTTCTTCACTTTGACTTCACTTTAGAGTCTTACTGCCAAGGCCACATCTAGAACTTGTTCTAAAGCCATGTAATTGTCATGTAATTGTTTGTCTTGCCCACCCCAGACAGACATACCATGGGGAATTCAGGACTGGGGTGAGTGTGCAGCCCCTTCCACATGGCCCATTCAGTTCCTAATAAATGCAGGGGACCATTGGATACCAGAAATCTATTTTTCCTTCTTTTTTCTATTTACCCCAAGCCTGCTCTTTGTTAGAAGTTCTGGTCCCTGGGTTCCTTTCCTTTCAGCACCTTCCTGAATTTTCTTCACCCTACAACACAGGAATACGGTGACTATATTCCCTTATCCTTTAGTAGCTTTCTATCTCAGACAGAAACCCTTTCCCTCTCTAAGCGTACACCTTCGTTCTGTGCCAGAACCGACCCATCTGATGTGCATGACCATGTGACCATACTCCATACTCCTCAGCTGCCTTTCTTCTAGCTTCTTTCTTTTGCCTATGAAGTATTGAGATTCTTCATTCTTGATTTTTTTTCCCCTCTCATTTTCCATCCTGCTTCAGACATAGAAAATTTTGACAATCAAGGTCTGTGTACGCTATCCCCACTTTATCAGCTTTTGTGCTTGCTTTTTTTTTTTTTTTTAAACCTGTACTGCAGTAAAACTTGAAGCATCAAGTACTTATTCTGTGAGGTTCATGAATGACTATAGACCTTAAATTCTTACCCTTTTATTTTTTCTGGGAAATCTTCAGGTTTTTGCACGTTCTTTCTACTTTTAAAAATATTTTTGAACATACTGATTTTGTTTGGTGTTTTGTACTTTTTATCTGAGTATGCTGAAGGTTTCTGACAGTTTGGTTTGTTATTTCTTCTTTGGACTTGTTTTCAGGTGGTTTGTTTTGGCTGTTTTATGGTAGAGGCTTACCTTGTGGGGATCCTGGGTTATCTTTTACTGAGGGAAGAGTTCAAAGTGGATTGGCATTTGGTTCTTGAGTTTGGGCGTGAGGACTCTTGACTTCATACTTGAATGTAGGTTCTGTTGTTGGGGGTGACTTGTCTTGCCTGTTTAGTTTTGGAGTGCCTTTAGGTCTTTTCAGACTGGTTAGCTTCTCCAGAGAGGGCTGGATGAGGGGGGTACCTCAGCATTAATTGTTACACAACATTTACCTAACGTACCCATCCTTTCAGTATATGGGCTTCTTTCAGCATAACTGGCATCCCTTGATTCACAGACCCTCTATTTACTTTCTCACAAGTCTAAAATTCCACTTTCTCCAAGCGAGAATGCATAAAATGATTAAAGGTTATTAGGAAATCTGCTACTTTTTAAACAAATTTTCATAGTGTATATTTAGGTTGTTTTGTGTGGCATGTTCTGTCAGAGACCGTACTTCTTCCCTGGGCCTCTCCCGCTCTTCTCCAGATCATTCAGAAGGCCTTCACTGGAGAGGTCGAGGTAGGTGTGGTAGAGATCAGTGGTGGAGATCAGTGACTGACTGCTTCTGAAGTGGACCTTTTAGCACACCTGTCTTTTGCCCTTCCCAGGGTCCCCTTTGCTGACATTTCCTGGGCCGTTGGAGAATCTTGTGATCTAAATCAGATTGTGTCATTTTGGCTTAGAATTTGTTTTTTTGCAGATCTGTTGAGTTAGCGCCTACTCATCTGTTTTCCACTTTCTTTTTTTTTTTTGGCGGTGCTGGGGTTTGAACTTAGGACCTTGTGCTTGCAAGGCAAGTACTCTGCCAACTGAGCTATATCCCCAGCCCCTGTTTTCCACTTTCAAAATGAAGCTTTGTCTCCTTTTACAGTTATTTTCTTTGTGCGTATATGCCGTTGTTGGTTAAGAAACAAAACCCCTCGGGCTGGGGGTGGGGGCTGCTCACTGAGAGCACCGTGGCACAGGGAGGCCCTGGGTTTCATCCCAGTGCCAGAGATTTTTAAAACTGACTTTTTTTTTTTTTTTTTTTTTAGCAGTTTCATGGGGCTTCAGGAGGGAACAAAAGTAATGCAGGGTCAACTTGGCTTTGTCTGCCAGAAAACATCTCCCACTCTCATTTACTTGTGGGAATCTTACAGAGGTGATCCGGTGGCCGGTGTAAATGGAAAGCTCTGGTTTCAGCGCTCACTTCCATAAACTCTGAGGCGCTTGACACTTGCTTTCCATGTTTTCTTTGAGTTTTGATCCTTTGGCTTCCAGGACTCTGCTTTGTTTGTTATTCCTTTTATTCTCTGTCAGCTCCTCTTCTCCACTGTTCCTTGAAAGGTTAACTTTACTCCGTATCCCTGGGCTATCTTTTTTTTTTTCTTTTCTTTCTTTTTTTTTGGGGGGGGTATTGGGGATTGGACCCAGGGGTGCTTTACCACTAAATTCCATCCCAGCCCTTTTTATTTTGAGGCAGGGTCTTGCTAAATTGTCCAGCCTTGAATTTGTAGTCCTCCTGCATTAGGTTTCTGAGTAGCTGGGATTATGGGTGTGTGTTGCCACCCTTGCTCCTCAGCATTATTTTAATCTCAGTTCTATTTTCTCACCAGTTGTGAACTAAAACTACTTTATCTTAGAAAGCACAGGGTGGAAGAAGGAATGTTTCAGCAGGCCTCAGACCAACTTCTGGGCTCCAACTTTGCTAGTCGGGAGATCTCAGTGATTAAGTGAAGAACTTTGGGCTGTGAATTGGTCATCAGTAACATGGAAAAAAAACTCTGCTTCTCAAGCTTCCTAGGAGGATTCAGTGAGGTGGCAGCACTGAATTCATTCATCTCTGCGTCTATCTGTCTTCATCCCGAGGATCAAATCTGTTTTACTTTCCAGACATCTAAGAATCCCAGAAAGGCTTGAGACCAAATACATCTAAAATTTAAATTTGCATTTGCTGCCTTTTAAATCTTCTCTTTCTCCTTTCCTGTATTTCCCATCTCATCTTTCTCTCTTGCTTTCAACCATTTTGTCCCCCTTTGCCATCTGTCCTACCCTTGCTGGGGAGGGCACGCTTGTCCCTTCCTTCCTAGTGAGATGGTTGGAATGGGAGCTGCTGGGACATCCTTGTGCTGATGGGGTGTGAGTGTGTCTTCTCCACTCTCAGGTATGTTACAGGGACAGAGAGTTGAAGAATCTCCAACGCAGGACTCATGTCCTTTCATAACACTGGTTTTCTAAAAACCAACTTGGTTATGTCACCTCTCTACATAGGAATCTGTTCATTTCTCATTACTTCCAGACCAGAATCCAAAATACTGAGACATGTAACATCCTTTGTTATACCCTTACCACTCACCTGCTCAGCCTTCCGCATACACCTGTGCAGCCTCTCCAGGTTTCTCTTTTCTCATGGGCCTGTGAAATCCCCTGCTTTGCCACATGTACTTCTCTCTGTGCGAAGTGCTCTGTTCGCCCTCTGACACTCCTAGGTATTCCTCTGACACTCCTAGGTATTCCTACTCATTCCTTAAATACTCACTCCAACTCTTCATCCTTGGCAAGCTTTTCCTTGATTCCTCAGTTCAAGAAGATTGCTTTGTATTCTCCCAATACTTGTTTGTATCCTTTTGAGGTTGTGGTGTTCTGGGATTGTGTGTGTCTATTTTTCCCCCCTTTTCTTTGTGTATCTGGCATAGTACTCTCAGCTGTGTAGTGATTTATTTGTTCAAGAGTGAATATCCTGTGACTTTTGGTCCATTGTAAAAAAAAAAAAAAAAATTAAATTTAGTCAGTTGGCGGTATACTGATAGGTCAACCATATCTGGACTGTAGGTCTCATATTTTGTAGTTAGTCTTAAACATATTGTAGATAACATGAGCTTGTGGTTATTTGCATTGAAGGTCAGCGTTATGCCCATTCATGACAATTCCCTTTCAAAGTAGTCTCTATCTACAGTCAGGTAGAAACCACATGAATTCTTTTTATCAGGATGTGTTCTTCTCTATAAGGAATACTGTGTAGAATGAGCAAAACAGATTTTAGAAAAGTAGTTTAGTAGTCTATATCATAATTCTAGGCATCTTTAATTCTCAGTGTCTTTAGAAAAAACTGTTGTGCTTTTAGTGGTTGATAATATCCTTTCAAATGAATCTCAGGAGAACCTCTCTCTGATGTAGGCGGGAAGTGTTCATTCGAGTCATTTGTAATGTGCCATATGAGGAAAGGACTACTTGAGTTCTTTGAAAAGATGTTTGGGATAGAATTACAACACTTTTCCTGAGTAGAACCAGTTGTGATTTTTCCTTTGAAAGTAATTATGAATATATTAAAGATTGACATTCTTCTCACATGTGTGATGTTGGGAATAAAAGGTATATTCAAAAGTAAACATTTATGGCCAATTTTTTTGGCTCAGATTACTATGACATGGAATCCATGGTCCATGCAGACACAAGATCATTTATTCTGAAGAAGCCAAAGCTGTCTGAGGAAATAGTAGTGGCACCAAACCAAGAGTCGGGGATGAAGACTGCAGATACCCTTCGGGTACTTTCAGGACACCTTATGCAGACACGGTAGATGGTTTCTTTTTCTTGTGTAGCTACTTTGTGTGATTAGATAGTGCAGGTCCACCAGTAGTTCCCAGCTTCCCTCCTCCCTGCCCCAGTCCCCAGTAGTGAGTGTTTTTATTGATTCAGTAGCTAGGCCATAAGTAGTTACCTGAATTCAGTTTTCCGCAATTCAAGTTCATCTTTCTTGTTCAGAAATCCTTTAATCTACAAATAAAAACTCAGTATATGATTTAACTCAGTAAGAGTTTTTTTTCTTTATGCACATCACAAAATGAAATTTTAAAAGCCAGGTAACCAACAGGAAATCTTTCTAAAAAGAGTTACTAGATTGAGTTTGAGAGATTCTTCCCTTAGAAAATGGACTAAGTATTTTCTAAAGGAACAAAAGAACAGATAATAAAATTAGTGTAAACATTAAACGGCTGGCCATTGTGTTCTGAACATCGTGCTAATTTTTTGGTTTTATTTCCATGTTGACCTAGTGAGGATTAAATGGACAGTGGAATCAGTGTTGAGGGGAGAGTGTCTTTAGTAAGCAGAAGCTAGATCACTGGTGATGCTGCAGTGACTGGCCATGGCCACCTTGTGTTCTCAGAAGTCCACTAATGCTATACCTGGAATTCTAGCGAGTCTTTTTTTACTGAACCGAACACCAAGCAAGGGAGTAATAGTTCTGCTGAAGAGCACTTTAGGAGCTCAGCGTTTTGTGTTTGTTTCCCTAATTCTATGGTATTTTTTATCTGTCTGGCAGAGATCTTGTACAACCAGATAAACCTGCAAGTCCCAAGTTTATAGTGACGCTGGATGGTGTCCCCAGCCCCCCAGGATACATGTCAGATCAAGAGGAGGACATGTGCTTTGAAGGAATGAAACCTGTAAACCAAACTGCAGCCTCAAACAAGGGACTCAAAGGTCTCCTCCACCCACAGCAGTTGCAGTTGATGAGCAGGCAGCTTGGTGACCCAAATGGTAGCTTTTCCTACGGTGTGTTGAGAGCTCAGATTTTCCCTTCTCAGGGTGCTGGCATTGTAAAGGGAATCCTTGACTTCTTTCTTTACCTTGAATGAATTTTGGTTGGAGGCCTGACTTTTATTTATATTAAGTAATGGCCTTTTCTTCTTTCAGACAAAACCATCAGTTATATTTCAGACAGTTTCTCCTGTGTGTTTCACAGGTGGGCTGTTGTCCACACTTGAATGGAGTTTGGTGATAGAATCTAAAATGCCATAATTATGCTTGTTGAAGAATGAACCATCATCTTGATGCCTTGGTTGCTTTTTTTTTCCTTCAGAAACTACTCTCACTCTCTCTTCATATCAGCAGTAATCTCTTATAATTAACTTGAAAGAAAAATGAATTTGCATTTTTGATGCTCTTTGCACCCCTGTAAAATTTCTTGGAATTTTTCCACCTTATCTATCAGGATACCTCTTCGGATTGTAGAAAGACCTTATGTTTAAATTGATATTGAAGAGTAGTGTTTAACAGAAGTCAGATGAGATGAGACTGCTTCAGGTGGTGCTGTGCCTTTAGGCAGGCAGATGTTTCTTGTCACCAACTTTTTTGTCCCCATGGATACCAGTGGAACCGGAGCACCACTGCTCCTTTTCATTCATGATGGGGAATTATTAGAAACACCTTTTCATTAGCAGGAGAGAGAATTCTTAAAAATGAACAAAGTTAAGAAAAACAGTAATAGATTTAAAAAATTTTCCCCAAGTAATCCTCTTGTTGTCAGAGATATAAAAGTGTATTGAATACTTTGTCCAGTTGCTAAAAGTATACTAACTCCTAGGGGAGATCATGAGTTAGTGAGGTAACATTGTTAACTTGGAGTGCTTTTCCTGCTGTGAGCCAGTGGTAGGTGTCATTGTTTTGGTTTGTGGAAGGAGTTGAAATTTTGACCCTGTTAATGGGGAAAATTTGAAAATAGTTACGAAGAAAGAACTGCAAGAGTCAGGTAGTACAGATTTCTTGACCTTGTGTGTTTTGTCTAAAATACGAGGAAATTCTGGTGTATTTTTATACTACACTTATAATTCTGTTTTTCAGTTTGATGACCTAATATTTTGTCTGTCAGGATCTAATTTCATTTAAATGTGGGTGTTCATGTTAGGCTGAGTTGGTATGTACAGTAGCAGTGACACTATGAATAACATGTTAGTGACAATTCTTGCCTAGGTTATATAAGTGCCCTGGCTGTGGTGGAGACAGCTGGGATGAGTGGTGAGCCTTCTTTCCCGTTGCAGTGATTAGGATTCGTAGTGATTTGCTCCTGCCTGAGGCAAAGCTTTGTAGTAGTGAGGACATGATTGTGCCCTGAGAGACTTGCAGAGCTGTCACAGGAGTATCTGGCCTCCAAGAAGGGAGTTTTGAAGTTTTGCTTTTTGGTATTACAACATGCTGTTTAAAGATGCTACCAATAGCAGTGTCTCTTTTTAATCCATCCCCACTGGCCATCATTTTCTGGCAGCACAGATTTAATAACTTTCAGTAAAAAGTAAATTTGCCTCTTAAAACTTAAAGATGAAAAGTTTAATAACTTACGAAGTAAATGTCAGCTGAGGAAAAGCAGAGGCGTGACCTTTGTGTCTGTTGCTTAAGGTTTTCATCATGAAGAGATTTTCCTTGTATAAAGTGTTTAACTTCTTGGGGCTGGCATTGTGACTCAGTGGTAGGTAGAGCACTTGCCTAGAATGTGTGAGGCACTGGGTTCAGTTCTCAAGCACTGCATGTGAATAAAATAAAGGTCCATCAGCAACTAAAAATATCTATGAAAAATCTGAAAAAAAAAAGTGTTTAACTTCTTTAATATTGTTAAGCATCTAGCTATTCCAGTCCTTTTTCCAACTACGCTGCTCTTTGGTATTTAGTTTTTGATTTGCCCTGGTTCCTCGTGCGTATACCACGGTCAGATGTGTTGTTTAGGAGGAGAGTGAGACCTCCACAAGAATTAAAAAAAAAAAAAAAAAAAAAATTAAATATTAGGTACTTCCTCTTCCCAGGTGCTTAGGTATTTTTTAGATCCTAGTTCTAAAGCTGGGTCTAGAAGAAATCACTTCTAATTTTCTTTATTTTGTGATGCTAAGCCTTGCCTTGTTCTTACTAGATAAGTGCTCTACCACTGAACTACATCCCAAGCCCCTACTATCTTTTTTTTTTTGGAACCAGGGATTGAACTCAGGGACACTCGGCCACTGAGCCACATCCCCAGCCCTATTTTGTATTTTATTTAGAGCAGGGTCTCACTGAGTTGCTTAGGGCCTCGCTAAGTTGCTGAGGCTGGCTTTGAACTCGCGCTCCTCCTGACTCAGCTCCCAAGTCGTTTGGATTACAGGCGTGTGCCACCACGCCTGGCTAAGTCCCTACTATTAGTTGTAGATGGATACAATACCTTTATTTTATTTATTTTTATGTGGTGCTGAGGATTGAACACAGTGCCTCACACATGCTAGGCAAGTGTACTACTATTTTTAAAGTAGAATAGAAAGTGTATATCAGGCATGGTCATACTAGCTATTTGATGATGCTCCTGTCTGGGCTGTGTGACTGGATTTATGAACCATGTCCTGTAAGGAGGACAGAAGTTGTGTCATAGGATAAGTAAGTTAGGTTATAATTGGTTGCCTCTGCATTCTTCTAAACCATCAGATTCTAAGGGAGACATTTTCTCTTTGAATAGATGAGGAAACTGAAGTTCAGAGAAGTTAGGTAACAACACTTGCCCCTTATGTCTACCTGAGTTCCTACAGTGCAGAGCTAGATTTGATTTGACCTACCTGGCCTCAGGCAAGAGGACTGAGGAGTACAACTGAAGTGTGATAGCTTACTTTCATAAACACAAATTTGAACTCATAATATAGAGCACCATGATGCTATTTTTTGACTGCATTATATCAGGACAGAAGCAAGTAGCTGATTATGGCCTTTAGGTGTAATTTGAATTGCTTTGTTCAATGTTCTAAATGTAAATTAGTTGCAATCATTTAAATAAAAGTAAATTTTTTTAAACTGAAATGGGAGAATGTCTGGCAAAACAGGTCCCACTCTCCTGTGCCACAGTAATTGACCTAGTTGGACATGAATTAGTGGAGAGGCAGTAAACTCTTTCCAAGTTGTTGTTCTTCCCCTCTTTCTGCCATTTATCATCCTATACTCAGCCACACTTGCTCTGATAGATGGCTTGCTCAGCCCCTTTAGACAGTGGCATTTGTGACAAATTTTAAACAAACCTGTTTTCCTCTTTTTAGACAGTGCTGAGTTTAGTACCCAGACAATGAATATACCTCATCAAGTGGGAACACTCAGAATCTTGCTGGAATATGAAATTTTGTTTATATTTCCTTATCACCTTATGTTTTTAGTTTCCATTTAATTTTATTCTAACTTGACATCCTTCCCTGTCTTTTATACTTAATTCAACTCTGAAACAACACTGAGATTTTGGTGAAAATTTGGGCCTTAGGTATGTAATCACTGTTCACTTCTCCCTTTTTACAATGAGAGAACTGTAGTCTCTTTCCTGGCAATCTTTTTTTTTTTTTTTTAATGACATTTTGTTAACTACAGTTAATCAGATTTGGGCTCATTTATTATGTAGAATTGTAAAGTTAAGATTTTAAGACTGGGGTTTGAGGAAAATTCATTAAAGGAACCATGTACTGAATTGATCATAATTAATGAGATATTTTTAATTCCTTCCCCTTTGTAGCTGAGATGAGTGAACTGAGTGTGGTACAAAAACCAGAAAAGCTTTTGGAGCGCTGCAAGTACTGGCCTGCTTGTAAAAATGGGGACGAGTGTGCATACCATCATCCCATTTCACCTTGCAAGTGAGTAACAGAAAACTGATGCTGGTTTTCAGTTTAATTTCTGTAAACTACAGCTTATTTTAAGGGGTTTTTGTTCATTTGTTTTATGGATAAGTTTGAGTTTCTTAACTAAATGCACATTTACCATGGTCCCCTGAAGGGTAACTTATTTACGCATGTGTACAAGCGTGTGGCGGATGCTTCTGTGTGCTTCAAACCTGTTAGATAATGGAACTGTCTGGGTTCCTTGCACGTGTGTACACTTAAGGAGCTAGGTACATAACTGCCTCTGTTAGTGTTGCTGTGTTCATAGACAAAAGTTTTTTTCAGGGTTTGGGGAGAAAGTTATGATAATGAAAAAGTATTTTTAAACTTCAGTTAGTTTTCTGTGACCAGCTAGCTGGTTTGCTAGATAACTTTTAGAATTTTTTTCTTGTCTTATGGATGGAATGTTTATTGGAAAAATTTGATGTGGGAGCAATATGGTTACACATAAGGAGACTGTGGGGTGAGTCTTGTGCAACACAGCCCCTTGCCCATAGGGTGTACTTGCTGTATTGAGTTTATTTCATAAATTATAGACATTACGATAGAGTAAGTGGCATTTCTCATCACAAAAAAAGCATCTGCCTTTTTTAGTGAGTTGGCTTTTAGTTGAAAACCTGTTAGTGTTACTCCAGGCTTTGAAGGAGACAGTTGCATCTTATTTTGATATTTGGCCTCATTTAAAAATAGAATTTTTTTTCCTGTTATTTTTGTGTTTCTTAAAACAAGCAGTGATGGAATACAAAAAACCCCTTTACAAAAAATGCATTGAGAGTATTAATTATGAATAATGTGCTTTGTTTTGTAGAGCCTTCCCCAATTGTAAATTTGCTGAAAAATGTTTGTTTGTTCATCCAAATTGTAAGTTTGATGCAAAGTGTACTAAACCGGATTGTCCCTTTACTCATATGAGTAGAAGAATTCCAGTACTGCCTCCAAAACCAGGTTAGTGGCTGCATACTACTGCATTTAGGTTTAAAAAGAAAAGAAAATAATTTTGACAAGATCAATTAATCTTACAGAGCTAGTATTTCCATCCTATAGAATTCTGAAGTATTTTATCTTGACTAGTGAACATGTAAAACTTAGCATTTTAAGTGGTTTGTACCTCCATTGAAACGTCATAGACTGCAATACAAATTATTTTGTCAAACATTTGATCACTCTTCATTCTTGTTTGTCAGCAGTTACAACACCAACACCATCTTCTAGTAGTCAGCTCTGCCGTTACTTCCCAGCTTGTAAGAAAATGGAATGTCCCTTCTACCATCCAAAAGTAAGAACTTGTGTTTTCCCCAAAATCATTTTAGTGTGGAAGATAAGAAATTGGATATCTTCCCCTCTTTATCCTTCCCAGATACATCATTTTTGTCAGTTAACTATGGTTTTGAAGACCTGTGAGTTGGTTCTTGGTGATTGCTGAGCTCTCTGGCTCTTCATATTAAGTGGTCTGAACCTCTTTCATGTTAAGTATCTTGAGCTCTGCGAGGACAGGGGTCAGCTTTTGCTTGTCATGTTTTCCTTTTTTCTGCCCCTGAGCATTTTTTTTTTTTAACCTTATGACAGAACCGAGATAATGAAATTCAGTATTGCTTTACTTGAATAGATGGTTTTGTTTGTGTGCTAAAGATTGTTGTATTGGTAGCTGGTTGCTCAGAGTGAGTGTCTCTGAAATACGAGCCTGAAGACTACTATTTGAAAGGCTTTCAGGGTTGGGGATGTAGCTCAGGGGTAAAGAACTTGCCCAGATTATGTAAGGCCTGGGTTCGATCCTCATCACGCACACATACACAAAAGCTTTGATGAGGGTTTTCTGTAGGAAGTGAGGGATGTTAGGCAGTTTGTGGAGGGATAATTACTATATTGATTAGAAATTGTCTCGTATGCCAAGGTTTGAAATTCCACTTGCTGTGATTCTTTGATTAGGATTTTGCTTCTCAGGGAAAGATTCATTGATCAAGGGTTGCCAGGTATCTTACTTCATTGATGGTTAGGGGTGGGCTGGTTACTGTCAGCTCATTGTGTGTGTAATCTTGTGGATGTTAATGAATGCTGTTGTTTCTGTTTAGCATTGTAGATTTAACACTCAGTGTACAAGACCGGACTGTACATTCTATCATCCCACCATTACTGTACCACCAAGACACGCCTTGAAGTGGATTCGACCTCAGACCAGGTAAACGTGAAAATTAGTTTTTCTGATGTCATTTTCAAATACTTTCTTAGTATGTAGCTTCTTTCATGTATAAGCCCAGAAACCTGGGAGAAATTAAACTATCACTTTTTCTTTTTATAAATTTCTAACTATATAAGGGCCCTTTAGCAAAATGATTTACTATGGACCAGATTTTATTTTATCCAGTTGATCGTTTTTAGCCTCCACATCAGATTTCTTTGAATTCTGATCATAAACTATGCTAACATATTGGGGCTAGAAGGAATGTGTGTGTATATACTACTTATGAATCTCAAATCAGTTTTCTTAGAATTTAGCAATTATGAACTATCAAAAAGAAGTTTGAACATAGTTTAGTGTGGCCAATAATTGAGTTACATATTTTATCATTTTATAAAATGACTTCTTTAACAAAGTTTGATGTAACCGGATTACTGATATTCCTTGTCTAAAGATACTTCTTAGCTGGGTGTATGATACATCTGGGTCCAAAGCAGTTATTAAATTTTTTTTGGTTTTTGTTTATTCAGTGAATGACACCCAGTCCTACTGGTGGAAGATCATGCAGTTTGAAAGGTTCCATCTACTGATGAAAGATAATTCTACAGAATTTGTCGAATCTTTGAAACTTGGAATATATTGCTTTCATAATATGAAGTTTATTGTCTATCTGAAGTGTCTAATTTTTCAAGTTTGTAAGTTTATTAAGTAGTTTTAACATTGGGTGTTTTGTTGTTTTGACAATGAAAAGACAGTTTAAGGAAAAGCTAAATTCTATTAAAACATTTGAGGCATGTTTGTACACTGCTGCTTCAGTCTCAGCACATACATCATTGTTAGTGATGGTGCTGTGGTTTAGGACCACTTGGCTGTAGTGAGGAATGCTGTTATTTCAAAAGCTGAATTGCTTTCACTTTTCCCAAAGACATTTGTAATCCACCATGAAAACAGGAGTGGCCAAAGTATTGAGGCAGCTTAAATAGTCAATGTTGTGTTTCTTTTCTTTTTTTTTAGTTTGGAAAGCGTGGTACAGGCCTGAGTTTGAGTGCCACTTTAGTACAATGGTCCCTAGATCCCCTGCCTTCTGTGAAAGGAGTGAGACGTGCATAAACATGAAAGCAATGGGAATGACAAGTGCAAAAAATATGAACAAGTCCTTAAAATGCTTTCATTTACTATTAACATACTTTTTAAATAAACTTTTTGGGGAACTACATTGTCACAAAATTATACAAAAATTTTTACAAGTATATACATAAGGATCAGAGAAAACAAACTTTTAAACACAAGAATATAAATATATATTCCCACATTCTGAAAAATAACATTCTCAGAAATAACTCCACAGAAAATACACTTGGTTACTACTGAAGATCATTTTTGAAATGTAAAATAGATTTAAGTAATATTTTTAAATGACAGAACTATATAATTAGATCAGATGGGTAAAACTGCAAGATAGGATGAGACTTTTGGCCTACTCTATTTATTATGGAGTTTTGTGTGTGGTTTTTCAAATTGTTAAGGCAAGACGTGTCCAGTGCTTCAGAATTAAATAACAAACAGATTACTGATTTTATTGATGTATAGTAGTGTTTTTAAAAATTAAATCTTAAAAAGTGGTTAGTGAAGAATGAATTAATGCAGAAGAGTTTGACTCAGACATTTTCAGGACCAAATTAACTCTGTAAAAAAAAAAAAGTTGACTTGCTTAGTCATATACTCAAAGGATGAATAATAAACCCACATCTGTAAAAAACATTTTAAGATCATAAAGCTAGCCTTCTACTGTTGTGATCATTGCTTTTCCATTGGGAGAAGAAACAACCAGTCCTTAAACCATCCGGTGAGCTGCAGTTGGCTGTGGAGATCCCAAAATGAAGACTTGAAACAGCGAAAGAACAAAGCACACAAGGGCAGTACGACTACTGTGCTAGGCTTAGGTGAAATGACAGTCCCCTTCATTCTCAGAGTGCTCCCATTGAATTTAAGGCATTTGTTCATTCCAGTGTTGATGCTGTGCATCTCTGCTAATGTTCACAGTTCCATTATAAAGACCATAAGTGGAAACAAGGGCTTAAGTGGTTTAGTTCAATCTTTTTTACACAGAAATAACATGCTAAAATCTGATTGTGTAATATTTAATAGATGTTGACTGGAACACATTTATCTTTCAGTTGCTAAGGTTTGTGGGCAACCTAAAATTGACCCTAAAATATTCCTTAGTTGATCTAAGAGTCTCTAAAATGAACCACCATAAAAAAAGAAGGGGATGAATATGGTCGATGATAATGAAGTAAATGACACCAAAGTGCACACTGTGCTTTGGCATACAGGTATAGACATAAAAGAATTGGGACTACAGTGGCCACCAGTCTCAAGTTATAAATTCAGCAGCATAGATGCTGCACACAAAAATAATTCTCTAGGTTAAAAAAATATAGGGCAGATTTTATGTGGTCTGTCATGTTCCACCTTCCCTTAGTTGACGGCTCATACAGCAAGTACAGTAAGATGCCCACTTTAAGTCAACGTGACCTTTAGTCAAGAAACTGTCACAGCAGTGATTAAGGCCAACTGACCAGGTTAGTCACTTTGAGGGATAAAAATGCAATGGAAGCAGTTTCATGCTCTGTAATTTACTTCCTTAAGAATATAGTTTCTGTCTACATTGTGATAGAGCTGAAAATTTTCTCTTCCTCAAAATGACAAAAGGGAAAATTTAAAATTACAATAAACTCAAATTTGAAGTATTTTTCTTTTGATGGGAGGTTGGTCCAGAGTGCTTTTTCCTTTAATTTCTTCATAAAATGTTGAGTAGAATTAATATGTTCTAAAATTTTGTTTAATTTGCAGAAATCCTTTCTCCCCACTTCTTTTCTTTTGTGGTATTGGGGCTTTAACCCCAGGGCCTTGTGCACACTAGGTAAGCACTCTAGCACTGAGCTATACCCCAGCCCTTTTGTAAAATTTTGAGACAGGGTCTGGAGTTACCCATGCAGGCCTTGAATTTGTGATCCTCTTGCCTTAGCCTCCTCAGTAGCTGGTATTAAGGGTTGTACACCACTATGCCAGGTTTACGAGAGTTTATTTTTTGGGTACTGGGGATTGAGCCCAGGCAGGGACACTTAACCACTGAGCCACATCCCCAGCCTTTTGAGGCAGGGTCTGAGTTGCTGAAGCTGACCTCAAACTTGGAATCGTCCTGCCTCAGCCTCCCAAGTCACTGGGATTACAGGTGTGTGCCACCATACACAGCTAGGACTATCTTTTGATGTGAATAACGACAGAATATAGTCTTATGTGTCAAGTTTCTTTAATCCCTCAGTCAACCCTTGAGATGCAGCCATTTGTTTTAAACTGACCAGGTTCAATCACTGATTACAATTTCTGTGACATAATGTAGTCTTTTTAGTATTCCCAGTGTTGGCCACAGAAAATAGATATTGGGAATCTTTGTTATGTCTTATCAAACTATACTGGGAATTCCAAAAACCTAAGGGTTTCAATTATCTATTATACTACACAAGATAAATTAACAAAATTAAAATTTATAGGACCAGTAGTGCATCTTTAACTTCTTCACATTTAGAAAAATATATTTTTAAACAGCACTCTACATAATTTTCAGTCTTTAGGAAACTATAGACAGACTAAAACAGCAATGATTACTGATCTTTGGCAGCATTTAAAGTGAAAAGGACTATGGATCTAAGAGTTCAACCCCAATCCACTAAGAAGGAATTCTGACAAGTTTTCAAATGAACCTAGATATATTCTAAAAATTAGCTGATGGGGTGGCAATACATCTAACTAAAATTTTCCCAATAGAAAAAAAGCTATAAAAATTTTATACCAAGAATTATTAAATTGTATAAGTTTGTGTGAATTTAATGTTTGTTAATCAAATGTTAATATGCAGCGTTCTCTTCCACTTAAATACTATTGCTATCTGAAAAACCTTAAAAAAACTGTACACCACTGGAAATGATTGTTCATCATACTGCCTTCCCAATAATGAGGCTACAAACTGAAAATTTGAAATAAAGAGATGGCTTCTAAACATAAAAAAAATTGACAGCTTACAAATGAAAATATTAGCAAGTCATACACTACTAACTTTGGATTGTTCCTGAATTCAAACAAGGAGAAATGTCCTTTATAAAAAGGATGTTATTAGTGCATGAGAAACATATTCTCTAGGAAAACTTGTATCTGTTCCCTTAGGAAAAATGTTTTGCCTTTTGAAAACTGTTTCTTTAGGGTGAAGGTGGCTTTTCCTTTCCAAATGGAAATGCAAGAATAAAATACCTAATTGAACAATGAACCTGGAAAATAAAATTTAAGCACTAAAAGGAAACAGTTTTCTTAAAAGATGGAAATTTTCCAAGTTGGGTTTTTATGTTTAGGGGGTTTTGAGGAGTGCTATGCCCTACATCTCCCCAACAGGTTTGCCAAAATTGCACTCCTCAGTGACAGGGTGGGTTTTATCAATGAGTATTCAATCCTTCCTTCATATGTAATTCTCTGGCAGTGTATGAATTATAGACAGTGTGTATAGCAAACATTTTGAACTCGGCAATCTTCTACTAGTCTGATGATTCTGGGCGTTTCTCCCTGTTAGTCTGCAGTTAGCACCACTTGACCATGCAGAGTTTGGTTTTGGTTGTTTTTCTTCATAATTCCAGTCTCTATAACAGCTGTTAGTATGCATAGTCTTCCCAACATCCATTCTTTCAGTGAGGCGTATGTACACATTTCCAGACAAATAAACTGCAATCAGAAAAAACAAAAAGTAAGGAGTTCATTACATTTCCAGATTTTTAGAAGTTTTTCAATTGAGCTTTCAGATCATATGTATGAAGAATTTCCCATTACTTCTTTTGATTCTGTATTTGCATAAGTATGTGCTACCTTAGAAAATGTTGACTGAGTTTATTAACCAGAGCTAAGAGAAGTTTTTATATTAAATATCTTAAATAGTAAAAAGATAGTCTGCTCTTCTTGGACTAAGAAGCTACTGACCTGCAATCATCACCTCCAGCGCTGATAACATGTCGATCACCATTGGTAAATCGAATATTTGTCACGTGGGGTGAGTGACCCAGGAACCTTTTGTGCTTTGCCTAAAGAGCAATGATAAAACTCAGGGCATTTTATTTAACGAAAGTTAAAAGTTGCTATTAAGAACCATAAACTTTTCATCACAAGTGCTACAGAGAGACTAGGAAGTTAGGATCACAGCCAATGAATGTTAAAATATAAAATATTAATGAACATTAAAATATTCTTTCAGAGATCTGTACATAACACAAACCAGGTTATCTGGGCAGTCAGATTTCTCCAGGTCTCTGAAAGAGTTTAAGAAAAGCATTTGAAATTTGATAAATGACTTTTCAAAGTTTGCTAAAAAGATCATCAGAGGTTTATTGGATAATTTCCAAAGATCCAGTGTTACTAGAGGGAGATGTTTTTTAAAAAAATTATTTCTTTAGTTGTTGATGGACCTTTATTTTATTTATTTATACTGGTGCTGAGAATCCAACCCAGTGCCTCACACACGCTAAGCACACTGCCACCGAGCCACAACCCCAGCCTGACATTGTTTTTAATAGCTTTTATTTGTGGTAATGGATTTAAGAGGCTTGAAAAAAGGATGTAGAAATTTTAAAGTAGGAAACATTCTAAATATGCTTAAAAGTCAGGACCAAAAATTTGAATATTTGTTAAGGTGATAAAAATACTAAACAAAATAAACTTACAAATTTTTCTGGACATGGGAAGTCAAATAACTTGACCATGCCAAAGTCATCTCCCGTTACAAGGCTGATTCCTGAATGAGATACACAGGCACAGTTGATGTCGGCTTTCTCAGCATGCCTAGACCAGATTCCCATAACTTCATCTCCTAGAATACTAGAGAGAAAAAGAACGTCCATCCACCAGAGCAAGCACAGATGGGTTTACTATCCTGAAACAAATACCGTCAGTCTCCTAGCCCGTCATTCATTCATTCATTCATTCATTCATTCATTCATTCTTTTGGTACTGGGGATTGAACCCAGGGGCACTCCACCACTGAGCCACACCCCCAGCCCTATTTTGTATTTAGAGACAGGGTCTCACTGAGTTGCTTAGGACCTAGCTAAGTTGCTGAGGCTGGCTTTGAACTTGCAATCCTCCTGCCTCAGCCTCCCAAGTGCTGGGATTATAGGTGTGGGCCACCGTGCCCTGCCCTAGCCCGTCATTTAAAACACAGCAAGTAGGTATATGTCAGGTTGGCGGCCTGAATTTCTTCTGGATATTAATTTCCACCTTGTAAAAACTGAAGTTCTGAAAGGGTTTTTTAAATTATCCTTTTAAGATTCAGTTAATATTTTATGAAAGCTGACAATTATTTTTCAAATTAAAAGTGATGTTTATGCTACAGGAATTTGTCAGTTTTCACTGACCAAAAGGATGGATGCTCTTGGTTATGTAACAGCCAGCAAATTTAGCAAACATATAAGCTTCATTTCTAACAACTTCAGTGTAGCATTTCTTTACATAGAGAAACAGTATATTTCTTAACGGCACCCAACATGTATTTTTATTGCCTGTTACAAATTTTTTTAATTTTTAAAAAATTTTTGTATTACTTGTATCAAGCATTGAACCTTGGAGCTGGGGCTGTAGTTCAGTAGTACAGCACTTGCCTCACACATGTGAGGCACTGTGTTTGATCCTCAGCACCACATGAAATTAAATAAAGATGGTGTCCACATACGACTACAAAAATATATTAAAAAAAAAAAAAGAATTGAACCTAGGGGTACTCTATCATTGAGCTACATCCCTTAGCCCTTTTTAAAATTTTTATTTTGAGGCAGGGTTTTGCAAAGTTGCCCAGGTTGGCCTCAAACTTGAGGTCCTCCCAAATGACTGGGATTTCAGGTATGCACCTTTGCACCTGTCTTTAAATGTTCAGGAAAATATAAGAGCATTTTAGAAGTCATAACTTGTGATTTTTTTAAAAAGTTTTTTTTTATAAGAACTTGGTAAATCATGGAAATTAATAAAGCAGGTAAATCTGTTCAATTCAAAGGGACCTAGCATGAACACACAATTATTCTTCTAAGAGTTCAAGATACAGTAACAAAAACATGGAACTCAATTACTCTTCCCTTGTGGAATGGCTCTAACTATTCAGAAACAGAATTTTCCAACTTTTATAACTGACCTAATAAGTTGCTTCTGCCCTTTCATGCAGTATTTACCTAGTCCATGTAGCCCAAGTAATTCTGTCAATGGCAGCATGATCCAGAAGGTGTTTTCCTGAAGGCACTTCATAGACAAGCCTTTTATAGCAACCGCTAGAGACCTTTCATCATATTAAAATGAGACAATCTCATTAGGCGAAAGCAAAATCCACAAGGGGTTTAAACAATACTAGCAAATTGCTACTTTGTTTTACACATCTTAATGTGAAGAATGCAAAGGTCAGGGTGGGGAAAGTGGGAAGTGGGGAGGAAATGGAGAGATGTAGGCCAGAGTAGTAGATACATAGAATGAACGTATCTCAAGGTCCAGTGTGCAAAATGAGAACTATAGGTAGTAAAATTCTACTCATGCTAAATGACTAAATTTTAGCCACTCTTGCCACAAAAGGAGAAATGGGTTTCTGAGATATAGGAATATGTTGAAAATTTTCTTCCCTAGAGTCACTTTTACTTTCACTTCTGCAACACAGTGTCTAAATATGTATTCCATAACATGTTGTATACCTTAAATATACATAGTGAAACTTACTTATTTTAAAAAAGAATGGGTTATAGATTTGTAATGCAGGAACAATGAGTAGTAAATGCAAGAGCTAAGAAGCTGTGGAACTTGGCTTTGCATTCAACATAAAAGCAGAAATAACCTTGTAAACTGCATATAAGGTATTACGTGCTATACCTGGAGATATCTGCTATCTGCAGAGAAATCCATTTGAATGACAAAGCTTGGGATGTCTTTGCAATAGCTGATTCTGTTAAGGGTGGGGCCCAAAGTTAGATCATAAAAATCCACCGAGTTCTCACTAGAACCCACTGCCAGATACCGGGAATCTGGACTAAACCTGAATAGATAACAAAATGCAAAAAATATATTAGATCACAGGAAATAGTTTAAATGTTTAAGAAATTTTCTTTCTAGCTCTTGAAAATAAGTTTGTGATACAGTATCAAATTTACCTGATAGACACAACTCATCATGTACACGGAGATTGTATTTGTTAAATGAAATAAGAAAGCTTTACATTTCACTTCAATTTTAAATATTCTATTATCTCCCAATTCCTTTTAAAATATCATATTTAAAAAACATTACCATTCCATAATTATGAAATTCATATAATTCACTAAGATAGGATTCTTTCAGCTGGAAAAATGATAACTTAAACCTAAGATCATAGCCCAGCTTTAACTTGTTTCAGCTTGTTAGGATGAAGTGAGTAGTTGAAGCTTGGGAAAACTTGTGTTAAAGGTCAGAGTGAAAATGATTTGCCTGGCAAGCATGGGAGGCAGCATGGGACAAAATCTTTTATGAAAGGGTTTTACTTGACAGACAGACATAGATTCAGTAATTTCATCTGCTGGTCACAGAGAAGTGCCCAATGAAGTGGTAGCTACAGTTAAAATAAGCTGAAGCACTGAAAATTAAAATATATATATATATAAAAAAAAGTTCAATTCAAATTCTGGGACCTGGTTAGGTGTTCAGTGCTTATTGACTGAATGAACCAGGAATGGGAATCCAGAGAAGGCTCTAGAAGCACAAACGGAGAAACATACAAAGGAGAAGGTTGTAGAGGAATTTGTGAAGCTTAACTGAAAGTAAGAGAAGCTGTTTAGGGTTATAACTTTGGTTTTCCAACTTCTAAAGGGCAGGTGACTCATATTAAGAAAGAGAGTTCATGATGAATATACTGTCCTGTTTAGGGTGACACTAACAGAACCTTGTACTTGGTATTATAAAAGCAATGGTTGGTGCCCCGTGGATTTATAACATTGCAAAGAGAATTAAATACACATGTGGTCACATTTCAGCATATAATTTACATAAAATGCTATAGGTCACTGTGGCCTTTTATGAAGGTGTAGATAAATTCTTTGAATGCAATCTGGGCCCATTTAATTAGTTACTAAAAATTCTACTCCACTTGTTGACTAACCTGATATCATAGATTGCACATCGTCTATCTCTCTTCTTTCCCCATATTTTTAGAGAGCTCACCAATAAAATAATAAATTCTCCATTTTTCATTCCAATTGCCACCATGTCCCCTTCGGGGCTATAACACACAGTATGAGCAGCATGTCCCAAATTCACTTTGTTTAACATCTTCTGCATAAGAAGCAAAACAGTTGGAGAAGACCAGGTTAAATTATGTACTTGCAACTTTAACCAATTTCCTCCCAAAATTCTCAATATAATTCTGAGTTGAGTATACTAGCAATTTAGAAATTGTAACCCTTTTTTAAAAAAAAGTTGTACCTACTTTATCAGCAATATCCCAGAGTCTCACTGTCCCATCCTCTGCAGCAGAAAGGAAAAAATCCCTGGAAGGATGTGTTGCTAGCCCCCAGATTGGTCCATCCACATGTCCACTAACCAAAATATTACATGCTGCATTTTTCTCTCCGACTTCAATTATTTCAGCATTCCTTGTCCCAACTAGTATCTTGCCCTGAAACATAAATGGGAACAATACATTTAATGTACCACATGAGTGACATGCTTTGAGCTATTTTATTCACAAGCCCATAGTTAGCTCATGTGAATTTTTCTGTGCCTAGAGGTACACATCTGCAAGAGTACTGGGCTGGGTTGCACAGTTGGGTTTATGCAATGAGAATACACCTGGGTTCTTAATAATTCATGTTTTGACTTTGTGCTAATCCGAGGATGTCCAAAAGGGTATGAGCACATTGAGAGATATATAGGAAGACAGAACGGGAATTCACCTTTTATTTATTTATTTATTTATTTTTGGTCCTGGGGATTGAGCCCAGGGGCACTCCACCACTGAGCCACATCCCCAGCCCTATTTTGTATTTTTTATTTAGAGACAGGGTCTCGCTGAGTTGCTTAGGACCTTGCTGAGTTGCTGAGGCTGGCTTTGAACTCAAGATCCTCCTGCCTCAGCCTCCCAAGTGCTGGGATTACAGGTGTGCGCCACCACGCCCGGGTTGGGATTCACCTTTTAGTTAAAAAACAAGTATAATATATAAGCTTAGCTAATATTTAAATAAGCAGAATGAGGTTAATACACATACATGATTTATAAATACACTTAATGAGTGCATACATGCTCCACAGTTTTTACAGGAATCTAAGTTTTTACAAAGCAGTTGTCTAATCAAATGAGTCGGCTGGCAGGGATTTTCGGTTCTGTTCAACACTGTTCCCATCTCATGCGCTGCACTGGCACCAACTACAGAACTCAAAGACAGAGTGGTCTTGGCAAGGGAACCCTTCCTATGTATTATTCAATACTGTCCAAATCAAAGACAATCAAATTTATCTTAAAGTAACAGAATCAGTCAAAACTGCTGTTTTCTGCTGCGCAGAACAGCTCAGGGAACACCTTACTTTGCCTCTGCACACAGAACGAACGCAGTCTGTGGCTCGTCCCGTCTCGAGCCTGAAGGCCCGGCATCGCCTCAGCTCCTGATCCCACAGCTTAACGGCTCCTCCTTCTTTTGACCTAAGTAAATAAAAACCAAACCCAAGTAAGTATCTTAGTGACTATTACAGGTAACTTTCATTGTTAATAAATACTAAATTTTAAGCAGAATACTAAAAAAAGCCCTTATGATTTATAGTATTCTGAATTTCTATGGCAGTCTTAGGGTTTAGCAAATTTTATTTTGTGAACTATTTGCTTTTCTCTGGCATACCTTGTTCAGCTTCCACCATACATTATCGTCTTCATAATACCACTTTTAATATTAAAGGAATCAAAATGTGAAACGAGATAACAGGATTACACATACTATGGTACAGAATCTTATCTACTTGGGGGTGCCTTACCATTGAGCTGTGCCCCCAGTTTTTTGAGACAAAGTTCTCACAAAATTGCTGAGGGTGTTACTAAATTGCCAAGGCTGGCCTCAAACTTGTGAATCTTCTACTGCTGGTCTCTAACTTGTGAATCTCCTGCTTCAGCCTCCTGAGTTGCTGGGATTACACACTATGCCCTGCTATAGAGTTTTTTTAAAAGTCAAAAGAGAAACACATTTTTTTTCCTATCATTATTAAAATGTCCTATAGTTTAGAAGGCTACTAGTGAGAAGGGGTGTGCAAAATGGGGCGATGTGAGAAATACAAGTGTGTAGAGTAACTTGTAAAGACAACACAGTCCACTTTTAGATTTTCTCTTAGAATAACTGAAAAATGTATTTCTTTGGTTTCTGCTGGATAAATTTGCTTGTCTTAGGAGAAAATGTACCTGCATACCAGGATACATTCTTCAGGTGAAAAGGAAATGCTGTTCTTTTTAACTAATGAATGCAGGTTCTTTCCATCGTGTAGTGAAGTGCTATGTGTCACATTTCAACATTCAGATAGCTAGCTGATGCAAAACAAGGACCTGTTATCTGGTTACTGTTGGGAAATTTGAAAATCACTCAGAATTGATTTTGAAAACCATTCAGAAAAAGGTTTCTTCTCACATATATGTTTTTAAAAATTTTTAGTTACAGGTGGACACAATACTTTTATGTGATTTTTATGTGGTGCTGAGGATGGAACCCAGTGCCTCACATGTGCAAGGCAAGTGCTCCACCACTGAGCTACAACCCCAGCCCTCACATTTATGTTTTGAGGTCTTATATTAAACAGTTTATCGGGTTTGTCTCAAGCAAAAGCAAGCAAGGCTTTCTCATGCAACAGAGTGCTTTTTATCTCTTAGCATTCAGAAGGGCAGGCAGCATGGAAGTTAAATGCAGCCTGGTTCAGCCAGGGGTCCCCTGTCTCTCAGCAAATAACTGATGCAAACACACAGGCCTGAGGAAACTTAGTTCTTAATCTGTAGAACACTGATCTAAACCTAAGAAAAGGTATCATACCATTGGAGTTTACGTTTATCTACAAAAAATAAAAATAAAAGGAAGTGATTTAAGATTAGGAATGAGAATCCAGAGAAGGAACACAGAAGGCAACATAGCTAAGGCACATGAGGAGGAAGGCCAGAGAGGATAACCTGTGTAGCCTAGAAATAACCAGAAGACCTAACGGAAAATCCTAGGCAGATGACAAATGCAAGCATTCAGTGAGGCTGTGAAAAGAAAGAGGACTCACGGCCTTTCTTTGCCACCAGTCACAATAAGTCCATCTCGCAGGGTGGTATACATGGCAAACACGGGCCCGTTGTGAGCTCTGGCCACAACTCTACACAATATGTGATCTTTCCACACACAGACATCACCACTGATGGTACCTGTAAACGTCAAGTTATTCTGAAAAGGAGTGGGGAAGGGGGAGATAAACTCATCAAAAGTGCAAACAGAGTTCAAACAGATGTAATCTTCTGTGAGTGTGATGCTACCTCACCTGTGATTCAGCATGTATAAGGTCGGGCTGGAGAGACGGACCCAGGAGGCAAAACCTGAACTCCAGGCTTGGCTGCCTCAGTGGCTTTTCCTTTCCCAGTCCATCACTCAACTGGGATAACCTTGGACAATTCTAAAATCTGTAATTCTAGTTTATACTGTTTCTTTGGATTGCTTCCCTTCAACTGCTCAATAAAGGTCTCAATTTTTTTAAAAAAGGTAGGAACAGCAAGTGAAGATAACTGTTTATTAGATTTAGCAAAGCCTCTTCCCATAGAAAATACAACTGTTGTCTGTGCCAGTCTTAGGGGATTTTGAGAACTCTAGTTTCTGATGATTTCACTAACCCTAAGTCATGCTTGTCTGCAAGGAGAATGTAATGCTTTCCTTGCTCTTTTCATAGTCGCTAGCCTAGACTCAAAGATGCTTAAGCTGGGCGTGGTGGCGCACACCTGTAATCCCAGCACTTGGGAGACTGAGGCAGGAGGATTGCGAGTTCAAAGCCAGCCTCAGCAACTTAGTGAGGCCCTAAGCAACTCAGTGAGACTCCGTCTCTAAATAAAATACAAAAATAGGGCTGGGGATGTGGCGCAGTGGTGGAGTGTCCCTGGGTTCAATCCCCAGTACCAAACAAACAAAAAAATGCTTAAATTGAGAAATATCACATTACCAAATAAGTATGTATCATTTTTGTTTTTGTTTTAACAAAAAAATTTAAAAAATGTTTAAACTGAGCATAAACCTACTTTATTATGTAAGAAAATAGTCTCACTGATTATACTTGCTTCACATATTAAAAGTCAATTATTAATATTTAATCTTCAAGTTTATTTTTTATTGGGAATGGGCAATTGAGTATGAGGAATTTTAAAAGTGAAGGAAGTTCATCCACATGGGCAAATGAAATGCCAGAAGCATGTGAATGTGTGGGTTTTCTTCTAGAAATAAACGACAGGTTAATGTTAAGAATGCCAGAATTTGGGCTGGGGATGTAGCTCAGTTGGTAGAGTGCTTGCCTCGCATGCACTGGGTTCAATCCCCAGCACCGCAAAAGACATTAATAACATTAAAAAAAAAAAAAAGAGAATGAAGAATGCCAGAATTTTCAGCTGGAGCTTGACATAGCATGATCAATACTTTCAATAGCTGTTTCCCCCAAATGTAAGTGTGGTTAATTGTTCTAAACTTAACATTTTTTCCTCCCTTCAAATGTTTCATATACTACATAAACACTTAATAAGGAAATCTATTTAATTGTTGTTTTATTGCACCAAAGGATTTAATAGACCTCGCAAGGGTATGGTATTAATGAAGAGAGGCTGGGGATTATAAACCAGCCCTGGGCCCAGGTAGGATGGAGTGAGGGGAGGAGGTGGGAGGGCTCCTGAACTCTTTTCTGTCAAACCAGGGATTGTGCTCGCTCCTTTTGTCTCTCCATTCCCTTCTTCCTCTGAATAGAGACACTTGCAACTATATAAGATGACAGAAAGCAAGGGAAATCCTAAACCCAAGTCCAACCTTAAATCCTTGAAAATCATGCTCCACAGGGCTTTACCTCTGAACTACCATCCATCACCTTTTTATTTTTAAAAATTTTAAGATGGTCTCCTTAAGTTGCTTAGGCTGGCCTTGAATTTGTGATCCTCCTGCCTCAGCCTTCTGAGTAGCTAGAATTACAGGCATGTGCCGTCGCACCTGGCTTCTCTAACAAATTTTTAGTTATGTGAAGAACTGCTAGGAAGACAGAAGTTTCAGGATATTTATGGTGACAGTTATGATTAGTGAAAGCCTTGGAAAACAGCAAAGGCCCAAGGACTCAAATTTTCATCATAATCTTCTCTCATTAGCTTTCTTTCCTACTCCCTCATTACTGAAAGTATCAGACTTTTGAAAGATGAGCAGGACATGTAATGATCAACAGATCACATGCTATATTACAGTAATGTGGTTTATCTTAGGGAAGAAAATTTAAGGCAGTCAAAATTACACCCCTAAACAACATTTTAAGAGACACATACTGCACCAAACGCAACAGCCAGCATGGTCTGCATCCGGGCATCTTCCAGTGTGCTCAGCAGCCCTTTTTTGCTAAGAAGAGCCCTTCCTGCCAGGGTCCAGAACTTCACATGTTTTACTCCCACAGAGACAAACTGTGTATCTGAATCTGGCCGGAATTCTGCTACAAAAATACGTTGGTTGTGTCCAGCTCTGCTAGCAATTTTGGCACCTGATAGAGAAGATACAACAAAATTATCCAAGTTAATGTGAGAACCAAGCTAATCTACAGAATCAAATATTTGTTAAAAATGTACAAATTTAAAAAAAAACAAAATGCTTATAAAAGGGAGGGCTGTGGCCCTTTCTCTGCTACCAAGCAATCCCATGACTATAATTACTTGTGCAGAAAGTCCTTTAGAACTTCATAAGTAACATATGTATTTACAGGGAGCTTCATTACCATTTAAGGATCATTTTAGATTTTAGGAAACATTTTCGGTTCTTTTCCCTGTATGTTTGGTAATACTGCCCTATTGGTCTTCCTTTATCATTTAAAATATACTTCATGGGTCAGGGATGCAGCACCTAACTAGCACCAAGCCTTAGGGTTAATCCCAGCACCACAAACATACATTTTCATTCTTTATTAAGGTCCTCTAAAGCCAATTAAATCACTAATAATTAGCAAAGATACATACATAGTTTCTTACTGAAAGGAACAGCAGTGAATCATTTTTAATACTAATAATTTATGTTTTGTGAGCTCAGAGTTTCACTTGGCTTTTAAAATGTGAATAATGGTTTCAATTACCTACTTACGGCAAATATTAAATACAGAATTCATATTCACACACACACAATCCTACCTTCCTGCCATCTCCAAATGGTAACGGTATGTTCTGGGTCCAGTCCCACAGAGAGCAAGAGTTTGCCAGTAGCACTGAAGCTGACTGAACACACTCCCTTTGAATGGTAGCATCTTAGTATAGATAGAGTCTGCTTGTTCACTGCATCCCAGATGTGGATAGAAGGGGCTGTAGCTAAACACAGATGAAATCCAAAAGTTGGAATTGATTTTTTTTATAAATGTTTCCATTTTTAAATATTCATACCCATCTCTGAAACCTGGAAAAATGTACCCAAGAAGGACTATACTTAACAAAGAATAGCTCAAAACTAAGACTACATTTTTGAAAAGAAAAACAAAACAGAATACTTTTTTAAAAGGCTATATTCCAAATTGCACTTTTGAGAAAAAAAATAGCATTTAGACAAAAAAAAAATCAGTCCATCATGATATTAAACAAAATTATCAAAAATAAGGCATGTTTGGGGGCTAGAGACGTAGTTCAGTGCTAGAGCTTATGCTTAGCTTCCACCAGGCCCTGGCTTACAGATCCCCAACACCAGAGGGGGAAAAGCCATTGTGTTAGATACATTTTTTAATCTTTACATAATTATATAGAGAACTATACACATTTTATACAATAAATATGTTAAATACAAGTGTACATTCAGCATCAATGTTACCTGGAAGAGAAATGAAAAGCAGACATAGGTTGTGAAAAGCAAAACACAGAAAACCACCTGAACAAATCTCAAAGAAATTTTTGACAATGTAGAGAGGTAGCTGGTAAAAAGCTATATATTTTTTTAAAGAATTTTTTTAAAAACCCAGAATTTTTGGGAAAGAAAAAACTGCTCATCTTTAAAAAACTTTATTCACCCTATGCAGTGTTGCTCCTGCTTAAAAAATTGCTTCCAGTTTTCTGTTTTGTTTGTTTTTTTGTTGGTTGGTTTTCACAAGTGCTGAGGATCGAGCCTCACACATTCTCGGTAAGCATTCTACCGCTGTTACATTCCCAGCCTGATTCTCTGTATTTTATAAATCAAAATACCATAGCTTTGTATTATTATTTTTTCCTGAACTGCATCTTATAAAAATGAGTAGGTAAGTCAATTCAGAAGCTAATTCATTCTTAGAATGAATGTACTTTGAGTGAAACAATCAAAATACTAAGTGCATTTTCTTCAAATTAAACATAAGTATTGTAAAAAGAGAAAAACATTGACAAGCTGTCTTGAATTATTTGATGCAGAAAAAAATTTTAGTATCTTAAAAAACTGATAATATTTTATACCATCTGCTATTTATTGAACACAATGGTACATTAAACCCAATACTTCTTCAAGAAAGCAGTTAAAATTTCTGAAGTCAGACATTTAAACTTGAGTATCACTGCTGAAAGTGATATTTTACATAACAGTAAAATATCAAAACTACAGGGAACTAGATATAAAAGTTTGCCAATAATAAAACAAGTTGTTCAAAATTTTTATTATATAATTCAAGTACTGGGCTAAGAATGTTCCTCATTCAAATGAGAGGGGGAGGCGGCGGGGGTATGAAACATGGTGGAATGAGACAGACATCATTACCCTATGTACTTGTATGATTACATGAATAAATGGTATGAATCTAGCACGCACAACTCTAGAAATGAAAAGTTGTACCCCATTTTGTACAAGGAATCAAAATGCAGTTTGTTAAAAAAAAAAAAAAAGAAAAAGAAAAAAGAAAAAAGAAGAATGTTTCTCATTCATTAAAAGTCAAAGTTAACCTGGGGCATAGATGAACTGAGTTTTAATAAGGCATGCTAGATGGTTTAAATCTAAAATATAAATATATATCATGTATCATTATATACATGATAAATATTCAAGATTTTTTAACATTAAACATTTTAATAATAAATATTGCCAATGAGAAATATTAAACATTTTTATGGATATTTACAAAAAGTACCTCTGGGAAGGCCACATATTATATCTGCCAAAATGTGATGGAATAGACAATAGATTTTAAAGAAAATTTTTTTTGGCCTTCAAATATACCACAAATTGCAGAGTTCCATCTGTCTAAAATTTAAACAGCAAGTAATCTTAAATTGAATTACTGAGCTTTCACACTTATTTTAAAAAATTAAAGGAAATGTCAAGAAACTGATATCAGGAATTTAAAACCTACAGGTATTCTATGTTACAGAATTGCTACCCATTCAGACTGTACTAAACCTACATCAATAACGGTATTTAAAATTAAGATTACTGTAAATTCTCAGGGCCCAAGTTACTAAGATGAAATTATATTCATTAGGTATATTTTATTTTCTTTTATCATTTGAAAATGGTCATTCACAATCTCAGGTAACAGACACAGCCCATTTCTCCTTCCAAGAGGCCATCAGGTGCTAACTAAGCCGCGTGCCTCTTTCTGAACCCAAGGTCCTGTGCCTGCTGGGCACATACTCTACCACAGAGCTGCCCCCGGCCCCTCATCTCAGGCTTTCTACTCCCTACCTTCCAACCAGGTATGGTTTCCCCTGAACTCAGGTTCAGAGAAGTTTGGTAACTTGCTCTGTCATGCACAGGCAGAGCCGGCACAGGTGTGCTAACATCAGTTATTTAGGTCCATTTTGCTCTTTCCACTTCATCTGGCTGTCTCTGAAAAAAAAAATCTCAACTATTTTTTTTTCAATTAGAGCTTTATGGAAATGTTAACTACTTTTACAATTAGTTTTTGACTATTAGTTTTCTGTATCAAGATGCCCTAAGAGTCCTTTTAAATTACGAACTGGATCTCGTATGAATCAAAAATTTAAAGAATATTCTTTCTCCATCTCCTAGTTTGCCTTTGATAAGTGTAATAAAAAACTGTATTTTAAAACAAAACTCACATGGACCCTTAAGAGTGCCAACTCCACGTGATTGCAGGGAAGTGGCATGCTCCTCTGCTAGGTTTGTGCCTACTGTGGTAACAGCCCTCCCACCCCCACCTCCCCACCTCAGTGATTCACTTTAGTGCCCAGGTTAGGGCCTACCAGCAGATGGTACTCTCATGGTTGCTCCTTAGTGCAAGGTGTGGTTTGTACCCTGATGACTCAGTCAGAGTAACAGGAAGGATTTTTAGGTGATGGTTCTGAAGAGAGTTGTATTCCTCTTTCCCATTGGATGAGAAAGGAAGTATGTAACTTCAAATGCTACTGCAGCCATTTTGTGAACACAAATGCAACTGGTCTTATTGGTGAAGCCAATGCCATGCCTGGCAGAGTGGGAAGGAGGAAACATGCCTGGATCCTGGCAGTGCTCCAGAAGCAGCAGACTCAGGAGACTACCCCCCTTCCTCACTGTGCATGCTAATAAACACCTGGTTCTGTTGCAGAGGGCACCCAGAGGCCCACAGAGCCATCTGACAGACACCCACCTACACAACAAATACTAAGCAAAAGCAGAGGGAAAACTCTCCTTCAACTGCCTAAAGGGTTAAAAGTATCAAATTCTTAAGTTCCAGGCAGAGTCAAGG
Organism: Glaucomys volans; assembly: GCA_020662805.1. Taxonomy (NCBI): domain Eukaryota; kingdom Metazoa; phylum Chordata; class Mammalia; order Rodentia; family Sciuridae; genus Glaucomys; species Glaucomys volans. The sequence continues at coordinate 51,441 of JAJEJO010005651.1, read as the reverse complement.
AGGACGAAATGACAGTCAGAGACAAAGTATTCCCTTAGTGTCCCCTGAGAATACATCTTGTGTCTTCAGATTCCACCACATCTTTTCTACTGAAGTGTTGGCTGCCCCACATTCCAAAGTAGCTGCTTCAAAACTTTATTCCTTAAAACCAACCTGCTTCCCCGCCTCCTCACTCTCAGTTGATGACATGAAGTAACAGAGTTTCAGTATTTTATCACCCCCAAATCTCCTGTCTCACATTTGTTCCTGAACTGCCTCCATTCTTTATGTATACAGACGATTCTCCCTGCCCGATTCATTTCCCACCAGTGTTCGCCCATGTCTTTCAGCTAACTGCTCAAGGAAAAGACCAGTATTTAGCTCTGCTTCCTCCCTTGGTCTTACCTGACTCCACTTCATCAGAAAGGGTGCGACTTCCCCCAGGGCCTGTCCCGCCTTGTCCAGTGTTCCTACTTTCGCTCCTGCCACCTTGCCTGTCTTTTCCTTAGACTATGATAACAGTCTCTTAATTGTCTCATCTCCTTTCCTCTTCATTCTCAAAAATGCAATGAGAGTGTTTTTCTCAAAGTACAAATCTTTTGTTTAAAATTCTCCAGTGACAGGCTGCCCTGCCATGAGTCCAGACTCCCCCTGGTGAGACACAAGCTTCGCAGGAGCTGGCCCCTCCCTCACTGTGGTCTGCTCAGCAGCCTTCCCTAGGCCCACGGATCCAGTCTCGACCCAGGGTAGGGGTGGCACAGGAAACAGTTAATTTAAATGGGCTGGAGGTCAGTAATGAGAAGGCCCTGCCTGCTGGGCTGGCTCCTGGCTTCCTAGTGGTCCCTATGTTTTTTTTCTTTTTTTTGGTACTGGGGACTGAACCCAGGGGCTCTCCACCACTGAGCCACATCCCCAGCCCTAGTTTGTATTTTATTTAGAGACAGGGTCTCACTGAGTTGCTTAGGGCCTCGCTAAGTTGTTGAGGCTGGCTTTGAACTTGCGAACTTCCTGCCTCAGCCTCCCAAGTGCTGGGATTACAGGCGTGCACCACTGCGCCCAGCTCCGAGTGTCCCTATGTTAACAAGACTGTTTTGTCCTCTGGGGCACTGATATCTGCTTTCTTCTGGGTGTCTGATGTTTTGGTACTTGTGGTTGCACTTCATACCTATGGGCCTAACCCCAAATAAAAACCCCTGACCCTAAGTCTTAAATGGGCTTTGGTGGCAGAACACCCACAGGCATGGCGGGACTGACTAGGAAGCGAAGCTGGTCCTGTGGTTCCTGGTGGGGGAGACAGAACACCTGTGGCTGGGTCCTACAGACTCTCCACCTGGTTTGTTCTTTTCTCTGGCTGACCACCATAATCAACTATGGTCATATGTACAACCACCTCTAAGCACTGTAATTCCTTCTAGTGAATTCTGAACATATGGTAATTCTTGGGACCCTCAAAACAAGCCTCAGCCTGGAACCCTTGTTCATGTCTTGGCTACCAATTTTGTACCATTCCTGGCCTGCTAGATATTTAGCTTCTATTAATAACCTAAATTCATGGAACAATAAGTCTGATGGCAAATAAAATCAACTGTTGACAATCACAAAAATTCACATTTAGTAACAGATGACAAATATTTTTCTATTTCCTGTCATCCCAGGTCATCAAGTTATTTTTACTTGTTTATAGTCTCTGTCTCCCTCTGGAGCAGCAGTTGGAAAACTTTTTCAATAAAAAGTCAGATAGGAGCAAAATTGAAAGTAATATGCAGGTTCTCATGTAATGAGAGAACAAATTTCCACAAAATTTTTATTGGGGAAATTCACTGAGTAAAACTTTTAATAAGTCAGGTCTAGTAAGAATAAAATTGTCAGGAGGGTGATAGCATTTCATTTACTTGAGGTTCCAAGTTAGAAAACTCTATAAACTGAACGCAAATGTTGTTCTGTTAATGTTGACCTATAAGATTTTAACATTTCAACTTTGAAAATGTCTTTTCATATAAGGTTTGATAGGTAGCGCTGAATACTTATATACATCCATGATATGATCTTCACTGAGAATATTAATTGCTTAGAAGACATTTAGAAATTTCTGTTAAGTCTGTCTTGATATTTGCCTTTCACATGTATTATATTGCAGAGTAATAACTTTAAAGAGTAGGTGGAAGCTCCTTAACCATACAGTTAAATTGTTTTTTGAAATGTGGAAATTTTCTTTGTACTTGCATCAAAATCTGAAAAATTCTGCTGGACATGTAGTTTGAGTCCAAAAAATACACCTGCTGCAAAATTGTATGGAATGGGATCCCACTTCTTTAATTTCTGACAACATGAGATGTGTACAGTGCAGTTCAAAAGTTCTTGTGATTCAAGTATCAGTTGCCATCAAATGACTTTAAGGGAGTTTCACAAATAACATGTTTTTACCTTTTCATTCAAGTTGAGTTCATTAAGCAACAATATCAAGTCTGACACACACATACACACAGCATTTGAAAGTCACTGAGTGTTTAATAACATGTGTTGAGGGCAGTTCTTCCCATTGAGAAAAAGTGTCTTGAAGCCAAGTTTGCACTAAGACTTTACCATTGCTAACTGACTGAAGTGCTAAGTGGTAGGGCAAATTGGGATACACAGCTTCTATTGATAACCTAAATTTGGGGCTGGGGTTGTAGCTCAGCAGTAGAGTACTTGCCTAGCATGGGTGAGGCACTGGGTTCGATTCTCAGTACCACATAAATAAACAAACAAACAAACGTTAAATTCTAAAAAAAATTACCCAAATTCATGAAACTGATAATAATTAAGTCTGACAGCAAATAAAATCAACTGTTGACAATCACAAAAATTCTTATTTAGTAACAGATGATAGAAATATTTTTCACAAAATGTGGAACATATACACCATGGAATATTACACAGCCTTAAAGAAGAATGAAATTATGACATTTACAGGTAAATGCATGGAACTGGAGATCATCATGCTAAGTAAAATAAGCCAATCCCCAAAAATCAAAGGCTGAATGTTTTCTCTGATAAGTGGATGCTGATCCACAGTGGGGGGTGGGTAGGGAAGAAGGAAGGAACTTTGGATTGTACAGAGGGGAGTGAGGGGAGGGGTGGGGTAGGTGGAGATGGGAAGGATGGTAGATTGAGACAGACATTATTACCCTATATACATGTATGAAAATTCTTAAAAAAAATTTATCACTGTCAAAAAAAGTGAATGAAAAAAATAAATAAAAGTTAAAAAAAAGAAAAAAGATTACTGATAACTGAAGAAAATAAGCATTATAAATTAATACTAGATTGTGGTTCAGTTTGAAAAAATTATCCTATTTTTTCTTTCAATTGAGAATATTTTCTGATAAAAGCTTAGTATTTGCTTTTGCTTAGTGTTATAATACAACAAATAGTTATATAAAAATAAAGAGGTTTTAGACAATAATAATTGTACTACTGAATTGAAGTGTAATCATATTAAATACATCCTTGAGAATGACTTCCAGATCCTAGGAACTGACAGTGAACTTCTGATCTCCATTTCATCTTATTATTACAGATGACCTTAAGAAGGAGGCAGGACCAAGAAACCATCTATATGGTACTCTTTTATGGACACCAGGAAGGCCAACCACCCCAGATTTATGACCTTCTACCTGTTATGGTCTCTGAACACAATTATTAGAGATTTATTTGTTTTTTCTCAAAGCCATTTCAGTCTTTTGAAACACTGACAGAATCCAAATGGCCCTCAAACTAGTCAGATATCATAGCATTTACTGCAAAAGAAACACACACACAAACATGCGAAGATTTAATCCAGATAGTTCTTGTTTAGGTCACAATTATGAGAACTGAATGTAAATAATATAACCCATTAATGATTGTGTCTGAATTTCAACTCAGGATTCCTGCCTTTAAATTTGAAGTTCTTGTCTTATAGTAAATCCATTCATAGCATTTATAAATGAAATATGTTTATTTAAAAAAAGAAATATTTCTCACAAACTGCCTGCTGGGAATAAAACAAGCAATCATACAATCTTTGTGAATTTATCCAACTATCCCTTCTGCTGCCTCACACTTTTTTTTTTTTTTTTTTTTTTTTTGGTGCTGAGGATTGAACCCAGGGCCTTGCGCTTGCCAGGCAAGCACTCTACCAACTGAGCTATATCCCTAGCCCTCACACATATTTTTATCATCAGTTGTACTACATCTCAGAACTACTTAAGGTTGTACTAAAATGTTTCCTTATGTTCTCTGAAAAGAATTTTTTTTAGTTCCATGGACACTATTTACAGAGGCTAACTCATGTCTCTTCAGAGTTGGCATTTTGAATCGTGAATAGACAGTACTTACACCATCTGTCAAACCGTCAAGAGCTGAAGGAAACCATTTAAAATAATTTAGTGATAAAATACTGACATAGGGTTTGTGGACGTAGCTCAGTGAAAGAGTATATGCTTAACAGTGCACAAGGCCCTGGGTCTGGTCCCTAGCACCAGATGTGCTAGCATCAAAAGTGTTGATGCATACTGTATTATTATTATTATTATTATTATTATCATTATTATTATTACTTTGATACTGGGGATCTAACCCACAGGCACTTAACTACTGCTCCATATCACCAATCCCTTAAAAATTTTTTCATTTTGAGCAGGGCCTTACTAAGTTGCTGACACTGGCCTTGAACTTTCAATCCCCCTGCCTCAGCCTCCCAAGTTGCTGGGATTACAGGGCATGTGCCACCATGTCTGGCTATATAACATTCTTTGAACACAACTATAGTGTCATTCCATAATAAACACAATCTTCACCATCTCATTTGAGAACACCATAATCCACACTTCACTGTACTTTAAAAGTATAACAAAGTCCACTTTTCTTCCCACACCCTTGTTTTGACATTATAGATATGCACTGGTTAAAAAAAGTTGAGTACAGATAATATAAGTACCATATATATATGGTACTTAAAACCTGTGAAGTTATACTTGTGTCACTGTAACTTATAGTATGCAAGCAGCAGTGCAAAGTGATGAGTGTTACATTCAGTCTCTGTTCCAACTACTCAACTCTGCCATTAACAGCACACACCACCACAGACGATCTGAGAGAGAGCATGGCTGTACCTAATAAAGCTTGGTTTACAGATATAGAAAGCTGAAATTTGTATAATTTTTATGTGTCATGAAATAGTATTCTTTTGATTTTTCCCAACTACTTAAATTAGTAAAAACTGGGCTATAAAAAAGCGGATGGTGGCCCAAATAAAGCCCATGGGCTGTGGTTTGCCAACCGCTGCTCCCCAGTGAAACCATGTGAACAATGACCTTGCCTGTTGAGTTGAATAAACTAGTAGTTGATTTGTCAAATCACAAAATCCTACTCTGCCCTGATGGAGGGGAGGGAAACAGATATAAGTCTTTGGGAAGTGATTCTTATCAAACTGCTAATTCATATTATATTACATACACTTAAAATATAGTTGAAAAGAATTACTTATTATAATAGCTCAAGAAAATGGCTACCCATTGTTAATTTAATCATTTTCTTTAATTCATAAAGTTATATCAATAATATAGTTGTTTTAAATCTAAATGATCTGTTGATCTAATGTGTACAACTAATATATAAAAATCTGATTTTATTCAGTCAATACAATTTATTTATACATAAGATTAAGTTTCGATCCCACCTCCACATATTTTTCCTTCCTTTTTTTTCTTTTTCTGTAGTGCCAGGGATTGAACCCAGGACTTCACATCTGCTAAGCATGCACTCTACCACTGAGCAGACCCCCAGGCCCTCCCACCTCCACTTTTCCCAACCTTCTAATGTTACCAAGTTAGTAACTACTATGAAGAATTCTTGAGATGATTAAATGAGGTAATATAAGTAAAATACTTAGATTAGTTCCATGCATACTAAAAAGGTCAAAACATTCATTTTTGAAAAATACTATTATAGCAGTAATAGTATTTATAAAAATACTATTACAGCTAAGCTATGGAGCTGACCTAGATGCCCTTCAATAGGTGAATGGATCAAGAAACTGTGGTAATATACATAATGGAATATTAACTCAGCCTTAACGGAGAATAAAATCATGGCATTTTCAGGTAAATGGAGTTGGAGAACACCATGCTGAGCAAAATAAGTCAATCCCAAAAAAACAAGGACAAATATTTTCTCTGATATGTGGATGCTGATCCATAATGGGTGTGGGGATGAATGGAGGAACTTTGGATTGGGCAGAGGGAACTGAGAGGTGGGAAGGAAGCAGGGGAGTGGGAAAGATGGTAGAATGAGATTGACATCATTACCCTACGTATTTTGTATGATCGCACGAATGGTAGGACTTTACATCATGTACAACCAGAGAAATGAAGAGTAGTGCTCCATTCATGTACAATGAATCAAAATGCATTCCACTGTCATATATAACTAATTAGAACAAATAAAAAAATACTATTATCACAGATTTAGCTCAGTATCATGACATTAAACTAGTGTATTCTTCCTTAAACATAATTTACAAACTTTTTGTAGAGTAATAAGATACTTGATGCAAGTAATAATATTCACTCAGGTATCTTATTTATAAAAATTTGGGCTACCATTACCAAACAATATAAGTAAAACTGAAAATGTTCAATTTTCCTTACCTGACATATCTGCTGAATCACCTATAAAGAAAAAGCAACAGAAAAGTTATTACCCATAAATAACACAAATACTAATCTTAAAATCTGCAAAACCCAATTATCATAAATATCTTTTTTTAAAAAATATTTTTTAGATGTTGACAGACCTTTATTTATTCATTTACTTGTATGTGCTGCTGAGAATCGAACCCACTGCCTCACACATGCTAGGCAAGGGCTCTAACCACTGAGCCACAGTCCCAGCCCATCATAAATATCTTTAACATAATTTAATAAATATATGAAATCAGTTTTATTACATTAAACTGAGAGAAGGCACCCATTTCACATAAGCACATATTAATATTCCATGTATGACCTTTCGATCTTTCTTTGGATAAAAACTATTTTCTTCATATTTAATGACATACATGAAATTTTAATTATGACTTAAAAATAATATTTATATGATTTAAACTGATGACACTAATTTTGGTTTATAAAATGCACCACTTAATGGGCCTTTTGGAATTTTAATGCATTTCTGCCTACAGGGAAGAATTCAATCTAAATCTTCTGAGGGATATAACAAAGAGTACCATATTATTCAAGAAAAAAATTCTTTTCTGAAGATTTTCTCTCTGAGTTAAACTTTGCCAAGAAAGAAAATGTGAAAGCCTATACCCATTGTATTTGTGGTAAAAATACCTGTTAACAAACTTAAAAAGTAGCAGTCTTTAGGGCTACTTTTCCCTAAAAGTAGCTGGGAAATGAGAGGTGGGAAGGAAGGAGGTAGAGTGCTTGCCTAGCATGAGTGAGACAGTGGGTTCCATCCTCAGCACCACATAAAAAAAGTAAGTCTTTACCAAGGAAAAAAGGAGTAAAATTTTAGATTCCATTGAAGTTAGGCGATCATTTTTTACACTGATCAGACCTTAAATCCATATGAAATAATGATTTCATATTGATAACATATGCCAGTAATGTCCTGACCTGGAATATGAGGGAAAAGAAAAGAAACTGACTGCTGAGCAGACCACACAGAAAATACTGGTTTTGGTTCTAAACACACTGATAAACACCAAATGGTGAAAAGACTTGAAACTATGTCACATGAAGAATGGTTAAAAGACTGGGAGTGGAATTCCTGCTGCTTCTGCCCCAGAACCGGGCGAAACTGTATATCAGAGATTCATTTCTGCTCAGGGAAAAGACTTCCACCTTAGAATACCGTTGCCTGAAATTTACAAGTGAAGAATGCAATATTACTACGCAGTTGGCTGTTGAAAACTATACTTAATAAATACCACCAAATAGTCCAACAGAGAATGCAGCACTCTGATGATCTAAAGAGTTTTATGATGGAGTTGAAGATGGTTTTGGAAGTTGCTTTAAAGAACAAGGGTTACATGCACTACCTCCTCCTCCCCAGTTTTACTCAAGTCTTACTAAAGAAATAAGAACTCTGGGTCGGGATAAACTTGTATATGTGGATACTTGCTTCAATACCAACAAGTTAAAAGCAGAAGATACTTCTGGTAGAGAGCATCTAATCACTGTCAAGTTGAACACCAAGTAACCTCCAGAATCACCAGAATGTTTTGTAGAGTTTCCTGTTACATTTTCAGTTTCCTGGATACCACAGGGCTCCTTAATAAGCATTCATAGTCAGTTTTTGGCAGCATTAAAAAGCACTGAAAGCACTCTGGGAGTTTATGCATGAAACTGATCCGAAGACCTGGGTACTTGAGCCAGAAAAACCTTCACAGAGTGCAATATCACACAGAATTGTTAGGAAATAATGCTTCTATAAATAATAGAGGGAGACCCCAAGCATTCTACTATGCTTCCTGAACGATGCTTTCTTGGAGTTGACCATGTGGTAAAACCCCTGGGAATTAAGCTGAGCAGGAGCATATACATCTCCAGAACACAGTCTATTACAAAACGTGAAAGATGTTTTAGAAATTGATTTTCCAGCTCATAGTATCCTGGAAAAATCTGATTCTACTATGGATTGTGGAATTTGTTATGCCTATCAACTTGATGGTACCATTCCTGATCAAGTGTGTGGTAATTTCAAGTGTGGACAGTCTTTCCATCAAATATGCTTATGTGAGTGGTTGAGAGGACTACTCACTAGTAGACAGAGTTTTAACATCATCTTTGGTGAATGTTCATACTGTGTAGTAGTAAGTTAATTACCTTGAAAATGTCTGGAAGGAAACCCTGAAGTAAGAAATGTTTCTATGAAGAAATAGAAACTTTATTAAAAGTATTTTATTTGATATCTTAGAGAATGTGTAAAGCAAGACATACCAATATCAAAAGGAAAAGTATGATGAAGCTATAATAATACACATCTGCCTTTGCCTCTTCACTAAGAGTAAATTGGGAAATTGTAGGCCAGAGTCCTGTAGAACTTTCTAAGTCTGTGACCCCTGGACCAATTGCGGAAGTATATGTATAACCAAGGAGGAGATCCTAACTTGCTAATTACATCCAGATTGGTAAAATTTTGATAGGGCTCATAAAATGAATTTGGGAATTGCATATAGCTAGGTTTTAGAGGGAAACTGTTCACTCATAAGTTCTGAAGACTCGCGATACTTTTGTCTTCTGTTTCTGCCTTCCTATGGAAAAAATGCATATATGGTTTGTTAGATTCAGTTATTTGTGTGTTTTGTATATTCTGTAAGAATGCTAAATAAAATTTAATAAAAAGAAAAGACTGGGACTGTTTGGCTTGGAGATCAGGCTTCTCTTTGAATATCTACAAGGGTCTGGGACAAGAGTACAAATGAAGGTTGAAACATCACAACCTATATATTTTAGTTACCAATCAAGATCAAAATTATCAAATGAGGTATTGTTCTAGCCTCTTGAGAATATAAGACCTAGAAGGCTTGGTACAAATTTAAGAATTCCTGGAGTCTGGGGCAGTATACGACAACCTGTCCAACTCTCTCTGTCTCCCTCCCTCTCTCTCTTTTTTTAAATATGTTTAGTTGTAGATGGACACAATACCTTTATTTTATTTATTTATTTTTATGTAGTGCTAAGGGTCGAACCCAGTGCACCAAAGGAGCCATGGAAGCTCATGTGTTCTGCTATGGACTGAATGTTTGTGTACCTCCAAAATTCATATACTGACACCTCAAATGTGATAGTATTACAAGGTGGGGGCCTCTGGGAGGTGATTTTGTCACGAGGCTGGAGGCCTTATAATGAGATCAGTGTCTTTATAAGAAGAGGCAGGAGAAAGATAATCTTTCTGCCATGTGATGAAATAGTGAGAAAAAGGTCATCTATAAACCAGGATGAGGGCCCTCACTATAACCCAACCATGCTAGCACCCTGATCTCAGACTTGCAGCTGCCAGAACTGTGAAAAATAAATTTGTGTTGTTAAGCCACTCAATGTATGTATGTGCTATGGCAGCCCAAACTGATCAAGGCATGTGATTAGCCCATCTTGGAATCCCCAAATTCTATCCACTCTCACCTAATGAATTTCTCAGCAATACAAGCATTGATTGTTCAATCTACCATTAGGAGGATATACTTTGAGAGAAGACTTCGGAAGACTCAGAAGTAGATTCAGGATCACTTAAAAGATAATTTTGTGACTTCAAAACCCCAAATGGAGAGGGAAGCTCCCCTATGGAAAGCAATCCCATTGTTCTCATGTACGCATTGTTGCATGGAATGTAGTCCAAAAAGGACAGAGTAAAAGAAGCACTAGAGAGGACTGTCAGAATAGGATAGTTTCCAAAAACTGGAAGAAAAGTTATAGGAATAAGTGATTACATGTTGTGGGTACCCACAAAATGAGGACCAATGAGTAGCAATTAGACATATTTCCATTCTATGTGAAGAACTATTTTTAAAACATAAGCTTCCTAGGAAGAGGTTAGAGTACCTCATTAGGCATAAAATAGTGATGGGTTCAAGTATAAAATGGGTAAAAATACACATTTGGCCCCTGAGATTCTAGTTGAGATTCTAGTTGAGAAAAAAGTCTGAATGTAACTGGTTAATATATCGCAAAATAAATATTTAAATGTCTTTATGGTCCATATGATTTAAAAAAAAAACAATTTAAATGGTGGTTTTGAGCCTTGTGGGTATTAATAAGCTTGGCAACAAAGTAACTACCTGCCAGTTCCCTTTAAGAAAAAACATCTCTCTCCATTCTTTGTTCTTCCCTTGAGTCCCTCTTACGTTAGTCATCAGTGAAGCATTTTTGTTATACATTTTATAAAAAGTTACAAGTGAGACAAGGCATAGGGCTACATATATGATCTAAAATTCATCTCTGAACTGCAGAGTTTGACTTGGAAAGAGAGGGGAGATGATCAGCCATTTCACATTCCCTACATGGTTGCCTTTCAAAATAATGGGAAGGAAGAAGAGAAAGGGGCCAAAACTCTGACAGATGACTGAAAATTCTTAACTATGGCACTAATATGAGAAAAGGTGCTTAACAAAAGGAGAGCAGGAGAAAGGAAGAATGAGCAAACAAAGAAACATACCTTCTAGAATTCTATTCACAAAATGTAAATTCCGTTAATACAGGGATTTTGTCTTTTCATAAGCTGCTTGTTTCCCGAGCACCTAGAACGATACCTTGTACATGGTAGGTGCTTAATAAATTTATTGACTAAATAAATTTACTCAATAACAATTAGCAGAGCAATAACTATATGCCAAGAGAGATGAAGCCAGGTGTACAGTCTCTATTCTTTCAGGAGATAAGCCTTATTTCTTGTGCAGAGAGAGGAAAGACATCACTTTCAAAGAACTTAGTGTAAATGGGAGTAGTCACATATATCCCTATACAAAGATTAGAATATTTTGTGGGTAATGTAATAGTCTAATTTCCTTTAAAAGTAGAAAACTGCACAGAAGGAGAAAGAGAAGGGTCCCATGGAGCAAAACTATAGAACCAGGAAACTCAGAGAACAAGCTTCTGACTCATCAATTTAGTACTTGCATGAAAAAAAAAAAAGATATTAAGAACATAATTCTTCAAGAAGAAAAAGATAGCTAGAAAGCTAGCTTGGCAACCATGCCCTTTGAGATCCAACAAATCCAATGAGTTTAAGAACTTTGTAAGAATCGACTGATCAAATCTATAATGCAGCATTCACAGTGATCACTGATTGGCAGATATGTCCAAATAGATCTGTTATGCTCAATCATTTTGCTTGTAAATTTATGGCCTTTAAACTTTTGACCAAGGTTTAAAAAAAATGAAAAAAGGCAACATAGGCGTAAACAGTGATTCCAGCAACTCAAGAGGTTGAGGCAGGAGGACTGCAAGTTCAAGAACAGCTCTGGCAGCCAGGCGTGGTGGTGCACGCCTGTAATCCAAGCAATTTGGGAGGCTGAGGCAGGAGGATCGCGAGTTCAAAGCCAGCCTCAGCAACTTAGCGAGGCCCTAAGCAACTCAGTGAGACCCTGTCTCTAAATAAAATACAAAATAGGGCTGGGGATGTGACTCAGTGGCCGAGTGTCCCTGAGTTCAATCCCTGGTTCCAAAAAAAAAAAAAAAAAACAGCTCTGGCAACCTAATGAGACTCTATGTTGAAGAAAAAAAGTCGGGGAGGAGGACTGGGCATGTAGCTCAGTGGTAGACAGCCCCTGGGTTCAATCCCTAGTACTGCAAAACAAACAACAACAACAACAAAAAAAACAAAAAACACTTGGTTGATCAGATTAATACCAAAGAAAAGGAAAAGGCAATGGGAATTTACAAACACGAAACAAACTTGTGTTCTCTTTTTTCTTTTGGTACCAGGGATTGAACCCAGGGTGCTTAACCACCAAGCCATATCCCCAGTCCTTTTTAATATTTTCTTTAGAGACAGGGTCTCACTGAGTTACTTAGGGCCTCGTTAAATTGCTGAGGCTCCTGCCTCAGCCTCCAAGCCACTGGGATTACAGGCGTTGGAGCTGTAACCCAGTGAGCTGGGTTCTCACTTCTTTCTAGGTTAACCCTTGTGAAACAGACCTCTCCTCTGTCCTCCCAAAACTAGTTACTTCTTGGCTCCCTTTTTAACCATTTCTTCCTTAAAGTACTTTTTTTCTGCTTCATATGATAATGAATTAAATTTTGTTGCTAATCAGAAATTCCTAATAAAGAATTAAATCTGACTATTCCAATCACTACATGATAGTTTATTTTTAAATTCAAAATTGTCTCAACTAACTCAGATAACCAAGGTAAGAGAAAGGTACATAGAAGGAAACCATATGATATAATTTTGTGTGTGCTCTATGTACACACAGATTTTGAATGATCCATAATTATATTACATTTTAATTTTTCTAGGATGTTGAATTTATTTGAACAAAAATGCTTCATATTGTTTCTTTTTAAAATATAGAAACATACCTACTTGGCCAGTTGCCACTATGTTGATAAATTTGGGGTGCTGATTTACAGTGAGGCACAGAATATCATCATTATGTTCCTGATAAAAACTTTGAGTCCCTATAAAGAAAGAATTTGAGAATTAAGTTTAAAACTTTAAGCTGTAACAGCCAAATGCATTTATCTAGCACTATAAACTACTCTAACATACCTGCTTATTCAACACATAGTTTTTGAGCACTTACTATGTACACATTATCAAAGGGTAAAGAATCAGACATTTTAAAGGGATAGAACTCTGAAAGGGATCAACCATATGATACAAGGCTGAGGAAGCCAAATGCCACCAAAGATTTAAGGATCAAAATGCTATGGGAATTTAGCACAGAAAAGATTTATTCTCCTTACGGGAATACAACACTTTTGCAATGACTCAGATTCTGCAAATGTGAAGGTGGGTGGGAAGGGACATTCTAGATAGGTAGAGGAACACCGAGGAAAGGCATAAAGGCAGAAAGCGTTGGGTATGCATATGTATTAACTCCTATTATATATGCATATGTATTAACTTCATGACATGGAGGTCATGAAGAAGAAAAGTGAGTAATGTAGTTGGAAAGGCAAACAGGGACTAGAATTATGGAAGATTTTGAATGCTTATGATCTTTGTTTTGGTTTCCTAAAGAAAAAGATTCACCAGGGTCATATAGAAACCAGAGGTAATTTTCCATTTGTTTGGGCCATATTTATTAATATTTCATATTTATTCTGCAGCCAGTGGAGAGACACTGAAGTTTTTTGATCGAAGAATTAATGTGATCCCCCAAACAGAAGGAAGACCAACAGAATAGAGGAAGGGGATCAAGAGAGAGGGAGGAAGGAAGAGTGTGGGAAAGCCCTAGGGAATAAAATATATCAAATTATGCTATGTCCATGTACTAATATACCACAATGAATTCCATACATACATAATTATAGTGTATTTATTAAAATAATAATAGAAGTGAAGTCAGTAGAGCAGAGCAAGTAGATGGAGGAGGGAGGAGGGAAGGAAAAGAGCAGGCACTGGGGAATGAGACTGATCAAATTATGTTACGTGCATATACATAATATAATAATTATTACCATTATGTATAATTATAATGCACCAATAAAAAAATAAAAGATGGAATTCTAGGATGATAAAAAATGGAAGTAATGTGATCCATCTAGCAGTACTGACAGTGAAGAGACTTCAAAAGACTATGAAAGTAGTCCACACAGGAGGCAATACAACTAGGTTTGTACAAGTGAAATGACCAGGCAGGACATGAGGTCAGAACAGTAGGTTGAATCCATATTAGAGGACCCTGAATACCAGGATCTCAAACAAAAGAATTAAGACAAAAACTCAACCATTACTTTCAGCATACCTACTATTACTTTAAACTTTTTCTCAAAGTGAAATATGGTTTTTACTTTCTAGGGCTGCAGGTTCAGTTAAAGAAACAACCAATTATGGGTTGTTGGCTAAGTTGGTGGAATATCAGCTAATAAATCTATACTTTCTAGACTATAAACACAGCAAAGTCTCCCTAAACTGGTTGGAAGCCAAATATTAAGAACTGAAGCAAGGGCCTCATTTCCCCTCTGCCCTCTTTCAACACTTCACCATTAGAAAGGTGGTTAATTATAAATCAGGAAGCTAAAAATCAGAAGTATAAACATGACAGTTTATATATACACTTATTCCTTTCATGCTTGTCTTATTTTACTCTTCCCCAATTAAAAGGAATTTTCTTTCTAAGGAGTACTTTTTAAATGGCTCAAACTATTTTAAATGAAAAATTGCATGTAATTATGGTGAATCCTTTTCTTTAGCAAACCAGAAATAAAAGATCATATTAATGATTACTACTGACCAGGGGAGTAGGAATATTATTCATATATCAATCTACTCTTTATCCATTCAGAGTGAAACTATCAGAGGAAAACCCAAATGTTTGCATTAGGTAGCCTCTATTCTTGCTTTCAAACTTCATAAAGTCTGCAATCATATGTAGTAAAACAATTAAAAATAAAATACTTAACTTCATTAGGATTATCATATTCAAATGATAATAAGATAACTCTATTTGCTCTTCAACAAGCCAGTTAAATAAACATCAAGGAATATTTTCTCACATTCTTGGATCAAACAAGCAATAATCAGCAGAGCCACAGACAAGTAGCTTTCTTGCTTGGCTTTCCAAGGCCTCACTAATCACCCTAGAGGTCACTTATCCAATGTGTTACTTTCAGTCACTATCAAAGACAACCATCCAAACCATCTATTCTCACAATGAGGTTATAGAAAAACAGAATTAGAGGTACAAATAATTTCACTGTAAAATAGGAATTTAATGTACAGTGAACCTTCACTTTTAATAGAGATCTATGAGAACCTGGCTAAATATTTTTCTGCTGTATCATACTCTAAGTATTACTAGAAAGTACTACAATATGAAATATTTTTCATTCTGGATTATTTCTCATATATTTCAATTATTACTTATAGCTTTAACAAAGAAATTCTGCTAGTTAAGAGTTTAAATTAAAAACAGTGTGTATAGGAAGAGAAAGAACTAGGATTTCCTACCTGTAGCAACATTGTGCAGAATTCCAACCGATGCGGTGTGATAAATTATATCATCACCATCATTTAAATAGTGTACGTTATTCCTGCAGTCTCTGCCTCGATAACCAAATACAAGCTCCAACATAAGGTCCTATAACAATGATGAAACCATTATACAAGTCTATATGTTCACCAATATTCTGTGATATACACGGCACTAGTCAAAGTGGAGGATGCGTTAAGAAGTTTTACAAACGTTGAACACAAAATTAAGCTATACTGATTTTTCCCTAGCCTGTTTTGGGCAAATGAAACACATTTCACAGCATATTCTTTTCTATATAAAGTTATAAAAAGGAAAAGGGAAACACAAGCTTATCTAATTCCAAGAACTTCAGATTTAAGATTCCATATGAAAGAATACTTTAGTCAAAAAGAAGAATTTGATTTGTATTCATTGTTAATTAATTATTTGCTTTGCATTTATAACTCAGGACAAATTATGTCAAACTCAGCTACTTTGAAGAATCCAAAGTTCTGGCAGAGAAGGCTGCAGGGGAAAGTACTCCCATTTCTCATTGCCCAGGTGGGAGTGGATAGAGGTAGTGAGAGAAGGAGCTGCAACAATCCCTCTCCTACAGCTTTACACCTTGCTCAGGCCTCATGCAGCACAGCTTGCTGATTTGCTGCTGACACTGGGATTATGAAACGTCCAGGAGGACCTTTCTTCTTCCTCAACTACTACTGAAAGTTTCTTGGATGGAAGGAGGGACACAAAGACAAAAAGACTTCATGAACCCTATACAGTGAATATATCACATGGGGTAAAGTTCCTGGGGTAGTGTAAATATTTAATCTTCTACTTATGTATAAGAGTATACATAGACACAGAGTATAAGACACTGTACTTCTCTAAGCAATAGATCATTCACATATATTTATGCTTGGATGTTCTCACTTAAAAATTAAGAGAAATAGAGGATATCAATCTAAAACTCAGACTCGAGTAAGCATTAAAACATGTTTTTGGTATCAGGGATTGAACCCAGGGGTGCTTAACCACAGAATAACATCCCCAGCCTGTTTTATTTTGAGACATGGTCTTATTAAGTTTCTGAGGCTGGTTTTGAACTTGTGACCCTCCTGAGTAGCTGGGATTCCAGGCATGTGCCACCACACCCAGCGAGTTAATCAATTTTTAAAACCAAACAAAAATGATTATTCGATACACTTATTTTCATGAAAACTAATGATAAAGTCTTGGGTATTTTATAAAAAGGAACTCTGGATACATTTTAGTAATGTTAAGGAGCAGGTTTTCCTTACCTCTATGGGTCTTTTCTTCTTGCCAACATTATTTGTCTGAAGTTTCTCTGGCTGTGGAGGGGCCCTGCTCACTGGGGGCCTGAAACAGACGGAAGAAAGAAAGGCACGGATCACTCAGGGCCTTCACTGGGTCTCCCACACCTGCCCTCCAGAGAGATTACACCTTGCCAAAAGGAAACTGGTTCTGTTCCATTAGACTGCACCCTCTAGATCAGGAAGGTGGAACAAAAATGATTAGAATTTTTATTCATTTTAATTTCTTTGGTATATGTTTTATAATGTAAATAATATACTAACACAAGAGCAGATTGTTTATAAACAAATGTAAAAATGTTAGCTTGACATACAAAAACTTTCTTGATGCGTGCATTATCAACAAAGCCTGGAGTATTGCTCTAAAGCATTTAATATCTTCACGTGACAGCTGCACAATTTTTTTTTTCTTTTTACAGAATGGAGATTGAATTCAGAGGTGCTTCACCACTGAGTTATATCCCCCAGCACCCCACCCCCAACTTTTTTTTTTTCTCTTGAGGAAGGATATCACTAGCATGCTGAGGCTGGCCTTGAATTTGTAATTCTCCTGCCTCAAATTAATTAACTAATTAATTAACTTACTTATTAATTTATCTGGCAGTGCTGGGGACTGAACTCACAGCCTCCCCTCCTACCTGAGCTACATTCACAACCCTTTTTCTTTTATTGTTTTGAGACAAGGTCTCACTAAATTGCCTGGGCTGGCCTTGAATTTGCAATCCTCCTGCCTCAGCCTCCTAAGGAAGTGTGATTATAGGTATACACACCACTATGCCTAGCAAATTTTCATTGTTTCTATAACTTTTTATTTATTGTCAACATAAATCACATCTGAGTCCAAACTTGTACTCATTATCTGTTCCTCCACACCCTTTGCTTTCTCTGCTTCCCAAAGGCTCTAGTTTTGGCTTCTGGCATTATTTTCAGTTACTCAAGGAAGGCATTTTAGAGTAGCAAAGCATCGCCAACCATACAACACTCTGTAAAAGGCAATTACTATTACCATTGCTTCCAACTACTCCTCTTCCCTATTCACCATTTATCAACCTACCCTACATAGCAGCTCTCCAATCTAGCCCCCTGTATCAGCTCAGAATCTCTTTTCATAGTATCCTAGTAGTAACAGACATATCAAGTTCACATTTTGCATCATTTAGACATGGAGGCATTCTCTAAAACTCTTTAATTTTCTATTTAGTCTAGTATTTTTATCTCAACCATTTTTCAAATATTTATTTTTGATAACCAATGTTTTATTTTAAAATTTCAATTTTTATACAATGATATTTCTGAATTGAGGCTCCCTCCCTTAAAGTATGAAAAAAACTACAATTCATACCTCATGGCCACAGGAAGGAGCTAAACATTTGGTCCACTTGGTTACTAAAGGCATCATCTACCATGTATCCATTCACTGCTACCAAATAATTAGCATAACCATCTTCGAGCTGGTCCCATTATTCAAACATTTAGTAATTTGAACACTGCATATAAATAAACCATGCATCAAACTGTCTCCAAATTTTAATATTTGATTTATAGCTGAGCATGATGACCACCATGCTTATAATTCCATTTACTTGGGAGGCTGAGGCAGGAGGACAGCAAGTTTAAGGCCAGCCTGGGCAACTAAACAAATTCCTATCTCAAAAAATAAAAAGGGCTGGGATGTAGCTCAGAATACCCTTGCCTGGCATGCATGAAGCCCTAAATTCAATTCCCAGTACATCAGATTAAAAAAAAATCAATTTGTTAATAACCAAATCAGGAAATAATACAAACTGACTTTCTTATGGAAAAAATTCTAAAATTTATATGTCTCCTAAAATTAAATATATACAATATATTTGCATTTCAAAATTGTCAAGCTATACACTTAGGAAGTGAAGTGTTATATTTTAAGCATGTAATATAAAACAAATGGAGATTTTCATATGTAATGTGAAATAGCATGTGGAATATATAAGTATAACTAATTGGTATCACATAAAGTAAATGCCCTTATGAGGATTATATAAACAACTTTACAGGTTATCACAAACTTTGGTTTCAAACCTTCATATACTACTTTGAATATCCAGAAGTAAAAAGCATTTGACATTTACAAATACTTCTACTAGGACCTATATTTCAAAGAATGATAGGAACTTTGGCTTTTCTTCTAAGCCAATTTTGTTGGTGAACTTTATTCAAAGTTAGTATGACAGTTTTAGTTGTTAATTCAAACAATAAACATCTATGTAACACAGACATAACATCTATGTAACATAACATAAACATCTATGTAACATCTATGTAAACATAGATAATTCATCTATGTAACCCTATGTAACAATTCAGCATTTTAATGCTTATTACATTAGCATGTAATATAATATCGTATACAACTTGTAAAATATAAGTTGAATGGATAAAGTTTTAGTAAAGTAGTTACTGATATAGTATAAATTCAATAATTAATATTCTAATCTGGGTGCAGTGGCCCACTCCTATAATCCCAGCAGCTTGGGAGGCTGAGGCAGGAGGATCACCAGATCAAAGCTAGCCTCAGCAAAAGTGAGGTGCTAAGCAACTCAGTGAGACCCTGTCTCTAAATAAAATAAAAAATAGGGCTGGGGTTGTGGCTCAGTGGTGGAGTGCCCCTGAGTTCAATTCCCTGGTACCCCTCCCCCACAAAAAAATTCTATTAATTTCAGGTATTAATTATAAAGGGGGAAAAATGTGGAAAACTATGAAGAGGTAAAGAACACCAAGAAGCTGAGTTCATTAATGGTATATATAAAAGACGATAAAAACACAAAATCAGGCCTTGTGACCATAACAAAGAGAAGATTACCTGGAACCTCTTTTCAGCAGCAGATTAAAAAAAAGTGAAAAGATTACAACACGAATTTGCATTTAAAACACTCATAAAATACCTCCAATAATAAAATATTTTTATCAATTTAATGAAGATAAACTATACTGATAATATAAAGCCTGTTATTTTATTACTGCATAATAAGAAAAGACTTAAGTTATGCCATTAATGGAGGTGAAAAAAACAGAATTCAACATGTTCTGTTACAAACTTTAAAGGTTGCCATTCTTATTTTTTTCTTATTCATGGTACAATCTGACTTTCAAATAAAACATTTAAGCTTATTTTTTTCTTAAAATGGGAAATAAAATCTTAACCAACTTAAAGACCTGATAGCACTGGAATTTCTTTGAAAGAAATTGTCTAAGGAGCCCCTTATTCTGAGCTAAGAGGTTTCCCCAGTCAGTGGATTCACACAAACAGAATGAATAACTCAGGACCATGCTGGATTTGGGATTTGGCTAGCAAAGAAATTTTTTTTATTCCCTTAATAGTGTAATGACTAACAGAATTTTAAGGGATTACAGAAGTCACCCTCCCTCTGAAACCAGGAACCTTCTTTACACATTGAGAACATCACTTTATGAGCACTCATGACCAATGGTCAACTAAACTGCATGAACCCTGCTTGTGATAGGGAAGTACTTCTACCTGAAAAGCTGTTCATGTCCAAGATAGCAATTATCTCTCTACTTAATTTCTTATTTTGAAACAAGTGATCCCCAGAGCAAAAGATTATTTTTCATATTTAGTGGCCTCCCAACCTTATTTCATCGTGTGCTTTCAACTACGACACTGACAACTCTCAGTGTCTCCTTCAACACAGACTGGTACTGAATAAGCTACAGTAGCTATAAGGCTAGATCTGAATGCTTCATTGCTGTTAAAATAGTTATCAGACTATGTGGGCCTCTTTAAAATTGTACCATACTCTGGACTCATCTTTGCACATATTGCCTTGCTTAAAACACAAGAATTTCATAGATAATTAATTCCTGCCATCAAATATATCCTGGGGTAACCACTATTTCAGTGTCTGTACAATCTGATCTCAAATCTACTATTTTCATCCTTATCTCCCAGAATTTTTCTAGTGTTACTTTTTTTACATCTAAAATTTGACTATTCATTTCTACACTCCCATTTCAGAAACTCTGAGGACATTTTTGTCTCACCAAAGGTAGCTATAAAAGCACTTCAAGAGTCTGTCTTATCCAAGTCATTTTATTAAACATACAAATGCTATATTACTCTACTTTAATGATTTTAAGTGAAGAGGTAGAGTAAATCTTTATCAAATGAAGGTAATAGATTTATAAGCTTAATAATCTTTCACTGATAAATATGTATATCTGTTTTTATGAGCCTTTAAAGTTAAGGAAAACTTAAAGCTATCTAGAATATTACTGTAAAACTAAATAATCATAATGAAGACTATCATAATAACAACAATTTATTGTATCTAAAAATACAACTCCTTTGTTAGATTTGTCCTATTTTATTTTCTAATTGTTTATTGACAAATGTAGGTTTTGGTTCATATAGAAAAATCAATAACTTAAAATACTGTACAGATCAAAATAGAATGAAGAATAAATACCTGAATGAAAAATATTCTTTCTTAAAACACTTACCTTACTACCCCCTGCCTTTGAAAGGAATTAGGGGAAAAAAAGAAGGGAAACACATGAAAAATGATGATGAATAATTATGGCAGTTCAGTAAACAGAGTAAAAGTAACACATCAATAGAAGTATAAGGAAATTCAAAACTGCCTAAATTTTGTTACATTATTGGGAATTTGGCTAAAATTAATTACTTTGGATAGATAAGATTTGCTACAAAAATATTTAATGAAAAAGAAAAACAAAACTATTAAAATTCCTTAGGGAAAAAAATCCACAAAAATATCAACCAGAAAAGTTTATCAATTGTTATCCATTAATTTCCTTTAAAGAAGATAATTTTTAAAAAATATTTTTAGTTGTTGATGTACCTTTATTTTACTCATTTATTTATATGTGCTGCTGAGAATTGAACCAGTGCCTCACACATGCAAGGCAAGTGCTCTACCACTGAGCCCCAGCCTCAGCCCACAAGATAAAGTATTTGATAAGTGTTTGTTTTAATCATTTAAGTGTTTTGTTGTGCTCACTTTGGCAGCACTAATACTAAAACTGGAACAATACAGAGAGGATTAGCAATAAAGAAATGTTTTGTTTCGCATTTGATGACAATGATAGATTTTATTAAAAATACTGAAATAATATTTACATAGACTATATTATCTCAATAATATATTCAAAATTAGCTAAAAGATATATCTCTTACTTTTTATCACCTTGATTCTATCATTTTGTAAAAACAACAACTCTTGTGGTTACATTAATGACCTCTGCCTCAGCATTTTCATGAGAATTTAGCAGAACTGACACAAATTTATAAAAAAAAATTGAGAACAAAAGGTGAAACAATTTCAAAAAGTAATTTGGAAAAAAATTCAGCTACAAAAATCTTTGCTAATTACAATTAAAACAGTGTTACTCATTCTTCAGGAGCAGGAAAATATTTCTACCAGTCATATGGATCACTTTAGCAATGAGGAAGAAAGGATATTAATTTATTTATTTACTTGATACAGAATTTCTCCGTTTATTCTTTTTTAAATTTTTTATTCACACAGTTCATATAATCTTACATATACATAGGGTAATGCTGTCTGTCTCAGTCTACTATTTTTCCTTCCCCCATCCCCTCCCGTCCCATTTTCCTCCACACATCCATACTTACTCCATTTTTTCCTATCCCCCCCATGACCCCTGCCCGTCCCCCGCTGCCCCGTTATGTATCAGCATCCATTGATCAGAGAACACCTTCGGCCTTTGGTTTTTTGGGCTTGGCTTATTTTACTTAGCATGATATTCTCCAACTCCACCCATTCACCAGCAAATGCCATAATTTTATTCTTTTTAATGGCTGAGTAATATTCCATTGTGTATATATAGCACAGTTTCTTTATCCATTCTTCAATTGAGGGGCATCTAGGTTGGTTCCACAATATAGCTATTGTGAATTGAGCAGCTATGAACATAGATGTGGCTGCATCCCTATACTTTGCAGATATTAAGACCTTTGGGTGAAGACCGAGGAGTGGGATAGCTGGGTCAAATGGTGGATCTACTCCAAGTTTTTGAGGAATCTCCATACTGCTTTTCACAGTGGCTGCACCAATTTGCAACTCCACCAGCAATGTACAAGTGTGCCTTTTCCCCCCCATCCACGCCAACACTTGTTATTGCTTGTATTCCTGATAATAGCCATTCTAATTAGAGTTAGATGAAATCTTAGGGTAGTTTTAATTTTCATTTCTTTAATTACTAGAGATAATGAGCACTCTTTCATATATTTGTTAATCGCCTGTATATCCTCTTCTGTGAACTGTCTGCCCAGTGAGGAAGGAAATTTAAATTGAAGTGTTTTACCATAAATGATGGCATACAGATTCAAATTAGGTCACATGCCAAACTTCTCCAATAAAGTTTTTGTTTAATCAACAGAACATATGGAAGAGATTTATAAGAATGTCTACAGTTCTTCCTCCCTATAGAACACTTTACACTTCTCATTACTTGGGATGTTTGGTTTTCCTTAAGTAATATTAAGCATTATTCTGCAATATTCCATTTAAAAACATTCATACTTACATACTTATATGTATTCCTCTAATTAATAAATATGTAGGTAGTTCTCATTACTTTGTGACTATTTAATTTCAGAAACAGTGTTTTAGTATTTAACTATCTATCTCCTCAAGTTACTCTGTATTTCATTCCAAGGTAAAGATGCCATTGGTGAAGATCTATCTTCATTATTGATATATATTATTTTACATCAACCTTGAAATAATCCATAAATGAGGAATTATAATGTTCATTTTGCCACTGAGGAAACTGAGGTTCAGAGAGAATAATTTTTCAAGGTCATGCAACTGGTAAATGATAAAAACGAGTATTTTAGCCCAATTGTCTGGCTCCAAAATCCATGTCCTTTGCACTGTGTGATGCTGCTTCTACTCAGCTATTTCAAATCTAGAATCTTACACAAGTATTAGATTGTGGCATGATAACATTCCTACACATTCTTTCATACTTTGCCTCTTCGCGCATAACGAAATGATTATTCTCTACCTCTTCCTCAACTGACCTCCCCTTTCAGTTATCAGAGCTATCCTACAGCAAACTAAGTATCAGAAATAGGAGCTGAGAAGGTGTCATGGCCTCAATATTCTCCTGGACTTCCTGGAATGTTTTGATTGGTCAGCTCATCAAAATATCTAGTTGCCCTCTCCCCTATCTTTAAGGTGCCTCACACCCCTCTAACTTTATCCCTTTCCCTGAATATTAAACCCATAGATTTCATTTTTAGTTTTTCCCTCAAATACTCTTGTTAGTATCTTATAATAATTATTTCCTCATCACAGCTTTCTACAGAAGTCATTGCTGTTCCCACCTCTCACTCCTTCATTTCTTATTTCTGTTTCTGGATAATCTGTCCTTTATTGCTTCTTAAAACCTCTCCACTTTTGCTGAAGTCCATGCTATATGCCATGTTTGCGTGCGTGCGTGTGTGTGTGCGCGCGTGCACGCGTGTCTGTGTTTGTGTGTGTTTGGGAATGAAATCCAGGGCCTCGCATGTGCTAGACAAGTGGGCTACACCCCCAGCTCTATATGCCTTTTTATTGTTTTCCATTTTTATTTAAAAAAATGGTCCACAGTTTCTCTCTTGATCTGTCATCTAGCTCAGAGACATTATTTAAAAGTTCTTCTCCAATAAAACTGCTGTGCATACATCCTTATTTTTGATTTACTGATTCTAGACCAAGATCGACAATTCCCTTTAAAAACAAGCTATATACTTCAACCTACCATTTTTAGAAAAATTTTTGAGATGATGTCAATCCTTAATTAAAGGCATATGGATAGATAGGCCTTTTAAAAACTGAATCATATTTCTGCACACATGCTTCCTACAAGGTTCTGGGCACTGGATTCAATTTTTATTATCACCCCCAATGCCATCAAATATACTTATGACACTTGGCAAGTAAGGTATTTAATCACATCAACTTTTTACATATGGCAACATTCCCTAAACTACTTGAAAAGACACTGTTACCACCAAAAGGTATTTAAGGACAAAAATATTTTCTGAGAGTTGCTGGAAATTATAAAAAGCAAGAATATCATGACATTATTTAATTTTTACAGGAAATATATTTAGTTAAATAACATTTAATTTTTAATATAATATCTTTTCCTTCATCTAATTTTAAACTTTATTGTTACCTCTCATCAGCTGAAGGTTCCTTCTGCTGCAAATGAGGCTTGATTCCAAACATTGGGCGAATATTTGTTGATAAGGCTCTGACGGTATAACTGATTTCATTCTCCCTTGTAACATCACTATCATAGCCTACCATCAAAACATAAAAGGTATTCTTTAGGTGATAACTAAGATCAATTGTGATCATTATAATTTAGATATAATGATATCCAATGTCAAGTACATTGTGCCATAATCAAATTACACATTCAGCAAAAATTAAGAATATTTTATATGACAAAAGTATGTGTGTGTGTGTGTGTGTGTGTGTGTGTGTGTGTATTTGTGGTGCTGGGGGTCAAACCCAGGGCCTCATGCAAGTTAGGCATAGCATTCTACCACTTAACCATATCCCCAGACACGTAATGATGTTTTCTAAGAAGCACTAAGAGATAATAGTAAGCTACAGACCATGTGCAATGGTTCACAGCCATAATTCCAGTGGCTCAGGAGGCTGAGGTAGGAGGATCTCAAGTCTGAAGTCAGCCTCAGCAACTTAGTGAGACTTTGTCTCTAAATAAAATATAAAAAGGACTGGGGATGTGGCCCAATGGTTAAGGGCCCCTGAGTTCAATCTCCAGTACCAAAAACAAAAACAAACCTCAAAAACAATAAATAAAAGCCGGGTGCGGTGGTGCACGCCTGTAATCCCAGCAACTCGGGAGGCTGAGGTAGGAGGATCGAGAGTTCAAAGCCAGCCTCAGCAACTTAGCGAGGCCCTAAGCAACTCAGTGAGACCCTGCCTCTAAATAAAATACAAAGTATGGCTGGGGATGGGCTCAGTGGCTGAGTGCCCCTGAGTTCAATCCTTGGTTCAAAAATAAATAAATAAATAAACAATAAATAAAAAAGGCTGGGGGGTGCTGGGGATATAGCTCAGTTGGTAGAGTGCCTGCCTCACAAGCACAAGGCCCTGGGTTCGATCCCCAGCACCAAAAAAACAAAACAAAACAAAACAAAACAAAACACGGCTGGGAAGGTAGGTCAATATTAAAGTGCCCTTGGGTTCAATCTCCAGTACCAAAAAAGAAAAAAAAGTTACAAAAATAAGTTCAACATAATGCCCCTTTTGTTAAAAAATATTATGTACACAAATGCACATACACCTTAGGATAAACCCCAAATGTTAACAGAAGTTAACCTTGAATGGTTGACTATAGAGTCTGAGTTTATTCTTTATTGCAAAATGTATTTTGCAATAAACTAAAAATTATTTAATATAAAGCTCAAAAATATAAAATTCATTTAAATAGTATTTATTTAAAATGATTGTTTTACATTTGTAGATGAAGAATATCTAAGTTATTAATACTTGTCAGTCTGCTATTCTTGGGTTACAAACCCATTTTTGCATAAAACTGAAAATACTAACACCAAATTATTAAAGCATTATTATTCACTTTAAATTCTACAGTTTCAAATCAGTTGTGCTAAATTTTTTGTTTTTGTTAAAATGTAAAATGACATACCTCCACCTTCTTCAGAATCTACATCAGATTCCTCACTATCACAAGGCCTTCGTTCTCGATAACTCTCCATCTCATTTGTCCATACCATTAAAGACATATCTGCACCTCCTAGGGTCACCAACATGCTGTCATCATAAGTCCAGCGAACATTTGTGACATGCGTACTATGGGCCACATACCTTTTAAACTTCCCAAATTTTCCCTAGAGATGACAAAAATGTAAACTTTTTCTGAGAAGTTTCATTATTTGAAAAATTGTAGTTACACTTCTGAACTAATTATATTTTTAGTTATATTTAATTTTTCTTAATGTTTTGAAATTAGTCATTCCAAGTGCAACATGAATAAAAGACAAGAAAATATTGAAATTCCCTAAAATAAAAAAAATAATTCCAAAACCTAGTGAAGACAGAATGAAACTAGTAGTTTCACACATTGCTAGTACAATTAAATACTTTTTGGGAAACCAACATGGTATTCTACATTAAAAGCATTTAAAAACACATATATATATTTTGGTTGAGGAGCAAACCCAGGGCTTCACACATGATAGCCAAGTACACTACCACTTAACTACATACCCAACCCGTCTTACTTTTGACTCACTAATCTCCCTTCTGGATAGCTATGCTAAGAACATGCTATATATGCAAAAAATATTTATCACAGTATTTTCTTAATGCGGTGAAAAAATTTAATACCTCAACTGTTCAATGGAGTAACAGTTAATATAGTCAATACAGTGTACAGATATATGGAGTAATTTATGTATTAAAAATAATTGTTATGTAAATTTATTATCATTGAGGTGAAGAAGGAAGGAATCTGTACACAACCATCCTAGAACCTATTGCTAAGGGATCTATACCATCTGGAATGCTGGAAATGAAGTTTCTGACTGATAACTGTTTTAGTAGAACACCTTATCTACTGAGGTTCTACCTCATATATGTATCTAAATTAGGCTCTGTGGAGTGTTGGTTTTTTTTTTTTTTTTTCAGTAACTGAGTTGCCTATGAGGCTTTTTTAAAAAAACATTTTTAGTTGTAGATGGACACAATGTCTTTGTTTGTTTACTTTTATGTGGTGCCAGGAATTGAAACCAGTGACTCACACATGCTAGACAAGTGCTCTACCACTGAGCCATAACCCCAGCCCTCCTGAGTTTTAACCCAGCCCTCCTATGAGTTGGTAGAGTGCCTGCCTCACAAGCACAAGGCCCTGGGTGTCTTGGGCCTGGTGTCTTGTCCTGTGTCTTCATGTCAATGCTGATCTACAAAAAATAACATGGGCATTATGAACTGAGTATCCTAATGAACTGAATATCATAATGTGATTTTGGTATCTTATTTCAAATTTATGTTTATGTTCTTGTTGGTGCCTAGATTATAACATATAACTTAATTTATGGGGATCAAGAAATAAGAAATAAATACATCTGAGCTGGGCATGGTGGTACATATCTATAATCCCAGCTCCTCAGGAACCTGAGATAGGAGGATCTCAAGTTTAAACCCAGCCTGGGCAATTCAGCAAGACCCCATTTCAAAATAAAAAATAAAAAGGGCTGGAGATGTAGCTCAGTGGGTAGAGTACCCTGGGCTGAATGATCGGTACAAAGGGAGGGAGAAAGGGAGAAGAGAAGAAAGAAAAAGAAAGAAAGGATAGGAAGGAAGGAAGGAAAGAAGGAAGAGAGAGAGGGAGGGAAGGAGGGAGGGAGGAAGGAAAGGCAGGCAAGCAGGCAGACATTGGCTTTGGTATATGAATTTTACTTTAGTGTCAAACAGAAGCCTAATATTTTGCAGTAGTTTGAATATGGGTAAGTGAAATAAGAATTAAGCAATCACATACCACAACATAGACACAGAGAACTCCAAAGAATCTGTATAGTTTGGTTTCAATAAAGCATCATTAATCACATCAAATCAATGTTGTTTATTTTAATTTTATAGGTGTTTTAAGTATTTAGTATTTTCTCTTAAAAGCTTTGTATTAACCCAATTTTATGTATTTATATATACACACATATACATGTATATACACATATGTATGTATATAAAACAAAAATAGTAAAATAAGTTAATATTGGGGATAAAAGGAATGAGTTTTTTAAAAGGATATTCACATTATTCAATACTAAAAAAAGCTGTAAAATATAATATATAACTTTAGGCATGGGATTGTAGATTACAATACTTATTCTAGATAAAAATAAATATGGTGCCAAGAATACAAAACATAATACTAAACCTTTTGTGGTACAACATTACATTTTACACATGTAGTATTCATGTCACACCAATGAAATGCTATGAAAGAATATTACCTTAATCGTTTTCATAATTCTGATCATTAGGAAGGTTAAAGAAAAATACATACTTTAGCAGGATATTTAAATAACTTCACAAATCCCAAGTCATCGCCTGTAGCTAGGACCATTTTGTCACTGGTGAGGCATGAGGCAGTTACATCTGTGACTTCTCCAATAACTGGCCAAATTCCTTCACAGCATAAACCAAGAACGCTTGTCCATGATGCCCAACTAATTTTTTCCACCTAAAAAGAGAAAATTACTGTGTAATATCTAAATGGACAACCAAAATCTGAACATTCATATTTGTTATTATATGTCACAAATGAAATTAAATTTTAATAGAAAACAATTATATCACTAGTAGTCTTAGTTTTGTAGCTTCTCAGAGTCTATTAGTTCTTGCTATAAAATTTAATATAATATTATTCAGGAAGTCCTTGTTATATATTTAGTATGCGTTCAGATTTGGTTTTTCTGTTGTTTTTTTGCTGTGCTGGGGATCGAACCTAGGGCCCACACATGCTAGGTAAGCACTCTATCACCGAGCTACATCCCCAGTCCTCACTGTCTGTTTGAGATGCTGAGTATATAGTGATAGTGAATAATCAAGGAGTAGCCAGGCACTGTGGTACATGTCTGTAATTCCAGCTACTCAGGAGGTTCACTAGTTTGAGACCCACTTGGGCAACTCAGGAAGACCCCATCTCAAAGTAACATAAAGATGCACAGAGGGCTGGGGATTTAACTCAGTAGTAGAGTGCTCCTGGATTTATCTTCACTACTGCCAAAAAAAGGGAATAATCAAGAAACACTCATAACAGTTCATGTCTAAATTTCTATGAAGGCATTACAGGATGTTTTTCAATTGGAAATTCACTTAGAGTCCCTCCTCTTTTTTTTGAAACTGGTACAATCTTTTAATTTTTTTTTTCCTTTTTTAAGCCACTTTTATATCACATTTGTTGAGTGTCTTTTCCCAGGTCATGCCAAAAAAGGCACCCCACAACAAACAAACAAAACCCCCAAAATTTCCAGGCAAAAAGCTGAATGTTGTTTTAAAAAAATTTATTTAAAAGAGAAATCCGCTAACAAGCATCATCGGCAAATGGATTCCAAAGATGTGACAGAAATGCAGTACTTCAAATCAGGTAGTATGTCCCCTATTTATTAGTGGGTGCTTCTTGGCTTTTGAGGAAAGTGATTCTAGCACAGCTATAAGACCAGTACTAATACTAATTCCTCTACTTAAGACAGTATCTGTTCCTTTAGGCATCTATGCATTCTAGACCAATAAAATAAACTCACCCTAAGAATATCCATCATTCAAATAATGTGAGAATGAGCTTCACATGTAACTAAATGACAAAAGTAGGCATAAGTTTTCCAACAACTCTTATTCATATGAAATATGAACACCACTATAAGCACCAGTGTCGTCCTACCTCCACATTGGGGATGGTTTGTTTTTTCCCTCTGGGGGCTTCAAAGAACAACTGTTCTTTAGCACCGGTGTTGACTTGTAAAAGCTTTCCTTAAAAAAATAAAATGTATATAGACATAAAAATATATAAATATTTATATCAGTAGTATGATGTTTCAATTTTATGGGAAAAATTAAGCTTAAATATAAAAATAATTTTCCTTTCCAAGTCAATATATTTTAAAGATATTGTATTTTCTTAATCTCTATATAATTAATTAAATTCATAAATGGTTTAATTTTCATTTTACAGAGAAGCTATTTGTTTTATGCTTATTGAAAAAACCTTAGAAATGAATGCTGAAATTTTTTAAGTGCATGCAAGTATTTTGTTTAGCAATACCTAAAAAACCTTAATTTAAAATATTAAAGTTTTAAAATTAAAAATGTTAAATATAATCCTTAAAGGTAGCATTTAAAATATTTAGCATTTATTTTAACTTATTAAACACTGTTATATGCTATGCATTTTGTTAAAATACAAAGATGCTCTTTAAGTTATGCTATATAATTATGGTTATTTTTAGGAAATGCATATTAACTGACAAGAAAAGGATGTTAAAATACTCATTAACTATTCCATTTCCAAATCTGAGGTTTGTCAAATTTATCAGACAATAACTAGTACATTATCTGACTAAAAAACTTTTTGTACAATATATTTATAGTACCTCAAACTAAACTTTATATTACTGATAGTATTACTAGTAATTACTGAGCACTAGTATTACTAGTACTGATTACTGTATCACTGATAGTATTACTAGTATCAGTAATACTGATAGTATTACTGTACTATCATTTGAATGACATTAGGTAAAGTACTAAAAAAGTTTATAAGATTCACTTTCAGATGTAAAACAAAGTAGTGGAAAATAATTTTGAGAATACAGTTTGTTTTTCACAAGTTTTTTCAATCTGTTAAATCATGTTTGTTTCTTTAAAATAGCTACACTAAATCAAATGAAACTTTTATCAAATATTAAACTGTCTAAAGTCTTACCTCTAATATCCCAATCAATATGGGTTATACAACTGGTAGCTCCTTTGCATATTCCCACTCGTTTACTACTCATTACATTATATATATCTATAAAGCTGTCATGGGATGCCACAGCTAGGTATTTCCCAGATCCTACAACAGAAACACATTTGGCATTTTCTACCTGTAGAAATGTTTTTTACACTCTGAAACTAGAGTTAATTTTCTTAATATCTTTTTGGAGAAATCTTAGGTGTTTCATAAGCTGTATGAGAACTGAACAGATGTGTTAAATGACAAATGATAATATTTTTCAAGTATACTAATAACTAACAAGGGGCTGGTGTTGTCACCCTAGCTCAGTGGTAGAGTGCTTGCCTAGCATGTGTGAGGCACTGGGTTCAATTCCCAGCACCACATATAAATTAAATAAATAAAGGTCTATCAACAACTAAAAAAAATTTTTTAAAGCACATAAAAATTAATAAATAAAAGTGTTGTGTCCATCTACAATTTAAAAAAATTCTTCAAAAATCTTAAATATGAAGTAAATTTTAGTGAAACAAATTAGTTCAGAGGAGAGTAAACTGTCAACATTATATATAATTTTGATATGTTTTGATGACCAAAAATCCCTTTAAATTCAGAAAAAAATAGATCTAGACCAACATAAGTAAATTTTGCTTAACATTAGTAATTCCTATATTATAGTAGATTTTGTAGTAAATATTGAATGCAAGAAAACTGATGTATGAGTAAGAGTAATGCTTTTTCTTTCTTGTGGTACTGGGTATTGAGAGGCCCAGGGCCTCTCACATGTTAGGCAAGTATACTACCACTGAGCTGCACCCCCAGCACAAAATAATACAATTTTAAAAGCACTAAGAATATCAAGAATATCATGAAAACAGTCAAGTTCCTTTTATGTTACAAATGAGAAAACTGAAGTTCAGAGTAGTGTCCTGGTGCAAGTCATATGGAAAATTTAGTAACATTAAGAAGCACTAAGCAAGATATTTGCACTAATCAAACACAGGGCTTTTACCTCTTACCATACAGTCCCTTCTAGTCAAAAAAGTAAAATTCCAAGATAAAATAAGCTAATAAAAAATTACACATTGATACATTTACTCATATTAACCAAAGTTAATAATCAGGGCTGGGAATATAGCTCAGTTGGTAGAGTGCCTGCCTCACAAGCACAAGGCCCTGGGTTCAATCCCCAGCACCGCAAAAACAAACAAACAAAACCAAAGTTAATAATCAAATAAGTGCAATCTTACCAGGTGAAAATCTAATATCTGAAATAATATCTTTTCTGTGGTGAAAAGACACAAGATCCTCTAGGGTATCTGCATTTGCCATTAAGAAACTTCCATCATTGAGACCTACAGCTAAAACTTTTCCATCAGGAGAAAAACAGCAACACCTTCCACCTGGAAAAGGAAGAAGTATGTATGTATCAGGCAATTTTCTTTTTTCTTTTTTCAAAAATATGTGCTTGAAGGACTTTTAATTTCAAAGAGAATGCCTATGTTTATTATGGCCTCAAATCAACATAAAAAAAGGAGTTAAGAGATGCAGATGAAGTTTTCTAGAAAATTCCAATAAGAAATTTTTTTTTCTAAGAAAAAAAAATTAAACTCATTTCTAAATGTAACAAAACTGAGTACTGATATTTGTCTTGAAAGAAATTAAGTTGAAAAAAAAAAAAAAAAGAGAGAGATTGCCTGTCTGAGTGAAATGCTGGGTCAGGGGTACAGGAAGGTGTTGTCCTCCTTTCCTAGTCCCCCATGCACCATGTTTTTAGACCAGGTCTGGCTTGGTCTTCCCCCATAAGCAAATGGCCAGGGAGCTCCAGGGAATCCAGGCATGGTTGCTTCCATGTGCCTGGCCTAACAAGGCAGAGCAGTGGGAAAACCCTTGCAGTTCTGCGTGGGGAGGCAGGCCATGGTATCTAGCAGTAACTGATTGTCCTGGATGAATGTTGCACCAGTCATGGCCTACAGGAGCCTGATATCTGTACTGCTATTTATTTCTGTGAAGAAGCAATCATGCACTTTGCAATGAAATCTAAAAGGGGATCCCATGTTCCTGTGGGACACAATGCTCCCAAGGACTTAAAAGAGGAGACTGACGTTCGACTCTCCAGGGTTCAGAATATCAGGTATGAATTCCAGCTCCTTGCAGATGATGATGCAAGCCTGCTGCAACTGGAAACCCAGGTAAATCAAAGTTGCTACAACTATTTGTACAGGATGAAAGCTCTGGATGCTATCCTTGCCTCTGAGATCCCATTACATGTTGAAGACTGGCACTGCCATTCCTTAAAGGGTAAGAATTTCTACTCCTCCTTTCAAGGGTGTATGGAAGACCCTCACTGATACCTGCTGAATGGCTAGGCAATAGCATGTTGTGAGGCAGGTGTTTGGCCAGTGAGTACTTGTGCCCTCAAGAGGCCCTAAGTGAGCTGGCCACCATGGGACAGCACCAATCATCAGTTAAAGACCTCAGTGCCCTGAAATCTCCCCAATTACAATTCAGGCGACATCACTCCCTCTCTTCTAGTTAGAAGAGCAAATGTGCCAAGCATCTCCTGAAATTTAAAAGCTTTAAAGATATTATACTAGAGAGCACTCTGATGGAGCTGAAGGACTCTCACTGCAGACTGAGCCAGACAGATGTGATATGCAAGATAGGCTACATGCTAGCAGCCCTCAGGAAATCTGGCTCAGCAGGCCCAAACTGTGTTAGCCAAAGCTCCTGTGTGTCCAGGTTCTTACAGCTTGTGTATGAAAGGTCATCCCCAAACTCTTTCCTGAAGACATTTTCAGAACATAAGCTAAGATTTTATTTCTACCCAGTAGCATTTTTTTCTGGATTTGAATTCAGGAGTTCTAGTTTCTAGCAAAGCTTCCTTAAAAATCTTCACTTGTTTTTAGCCATAGTTCTCCTACCCTGTTCTAGACTATTTAATCCCAAAGGTGAGAAGTAGGGTATCTTCCATGTCGACCCCATTGTACTCAATTAATTGGTAACTTCTGGGCTTAGGTTGACTCAGAGTTGTTTGTGGAAAAGGCAGACAGGAATCGGGGTTGGTGGTAGTGAGGAAGTGTGTCTTATGCAGAATAACTTAAGCTGATACTCCATTTAAACCAAGATGTGTTGAAACTTTAATACAGCTTTCCTCATGCAAGGATCTGCCATTCTGCCTCCATTCAATCCACTCTTTGAGTAAACTGAACAAAAGAGAATGTTCCAAATCTGCCATAATCTATTCCAATATGTAAGATGATATGCAGGAATGGTTTCCCCTAATGAGGCAGTATACTGGTCTAACTTTAGTCTAATAAAATGAACTAATAAAACACAACAAAGAAATTAGGTTGATGAAAAAGAATAAGAGATTTTAACTATTAACTAATAAATGTCAATGACATAAGTGGAAACTTTTGGGTGGAGAGAGAAAAGACTGATAGCAGAATCTTTGTAGATTCTACTTAATGAATAAAAAATTTAAGAAATAAGGTCATCTTTTAAAAATGCTTTAAAATGTTTTTAAAAATCTCACAATAGGCAATTATTATTTGAAGCTAGGAAAATCAAAGTTTCAAAACTGCACAATATTAATACCAATAATTTTATTGTTAGTATTAATTTTTTAAAAAAAGGTTAATAGTACACTGATAAATACAAAACAACAGGCTTACTCTGACAGCAGGGGATGCAGCAAGCATACAAAAAACCTTAAGGTTTTTGGAACCTTGCATGAAATTTGATGGAAGAATAATGGGGTACAGTGTTACAGAGTGAAAAATTACAGAATGAGAACAAGCAGTCTTCTAATTAACAAGCATACATTGGCAATGAAGAAATTTAGGATGTGATTTCTGAGAGTTGATAGTCAAGAGATAACCTGGATGGAGCAGGATGACAGCAGTGGAAATGATGAGAAGTGGTAGGATCTGGACATACTTGAGAACAGGCATGAAAAAGCTTGAACCAACTGGGTGTAGAGTAAGTGGTGGTTTCTGCCTGGGGGGTGATGGTATTTATAGAGATGAGAAAAACCAGATTCTCCCACTATTTGTTACTGAAGCTGAATCGTATAAACATTTTTCCTTTGCTAATTGACTTGATTGTGTCTAGTAAAGGTACTAGAGGGACAGTGCAGGGCCAAAGCAGAAGGAAGGGACTTTGCTTCCTTCTAGTGTGTTGGCATTAGCAGATAATGGGGGGTAAGGGTAGGTATGAGGGGGTTTCTCTGACATTACAACAGAGGATTTCCAGTTCTAACACATGTCCTCTGGCAAATGTCTTCACCACTGGTAGGTGGTAAAGGGTCCTGTGGTACCCATGACCTCTCCAGAGAGAAGCTCAGCCTAGAGCAGAGGAGTCTGATCTTTCAATTTCATTAGCCTTATAGATAGTAGCTAATTTCTACAGTTGCTCCTTCTACATCTCTTAAAATCCTTTTATGCTTTTTAGTAATTAACCATCTTTTATTAGTTAACACATCATGCCCTTGAGCCTAAGGACAGTGCTGAGTCCTTACCAACAGGAAATGGAATGCAACTAATCCAAGATATGCACTGGTGTCACAATTAATCAAGTTATTAATCCTGCTGTTGACTGTGATGAACTGTCTACTAAAGTTAGTGCCTTGGAAGCCCAAGAGGATGCTGCCCTCAATCACTACAATAATAATGACTACAAGGACAAGTAAAAAGGCAGTGCTGTGATATAAATTCCACTAACTGCATGAAGAACCTACAGAAAGAAGTAACCAGCTCAGGTCCTTAAATTCCTAGCATGAACTGTAATCTGAGAAAGCTTCCACAGCAAGTATAAAATAATCCCTGACATCTTACAGACATTAAAATTTAAACACAAATTTCACTGTTCATGTTGCAGATACACTATGTCAATTGAATTAGATAGCCTGATTAAAATTTTTGTATGAAAATTAGGGTACTGGTGTGACCATTATGAAAAGCAATATGGAGATTCCTCAGAAAACCTGGAATGGAACCACCATTTGACCAAGTTATCCCACTCCTCAGGTTATACCTAAAAGATTTAAAATCAGCATACTACAGTGATGCCATGGAACCAACCTAGATGCCCTTCAACAGACACACACACACACACACACACACACACACAATGGAATATTACTCGGGTTAAAGAAGAATGAAATTATGCCATTTGCAGGTAAATGAATGGGGCTGGAGAATATCACACTAAGTGAAATAAGCCAATTCCAAAGAACCAAAGTCCTAAGGTTTTCTCTGTTATGCAGATGCTAATTCACATTAAGGGGGCAGCTAGGGGAAAACAGAGGTGCTTTGGATCATGCAGAGGGGTGTGAAGGGAATATGGGAGTAGAAGGATAGTAGAACAAATCGGACATTATTACCCTATGTATACATATGATTACACAACCAATGTGATTCTACATCATATACAACCAGAAGAACCAGTTAAACTCCATTTTATGTATGAAGTGTCAAAATGCATTTTACCATCATGTATAACTGATGTATAATGTATAATTAGAACAAATTTTTTTAAAAATTAGGGCACCAAGAGGGGACATCTGGTTGGACTTAGACAAAGGTGAGATCTCAAACTTCTGTGTTATTCTGAGACTCCCTTGCTTTCTTGCCCTGTGTTTGAGAAGTCTAACCTTTTGGGGCAGTTGCCTTGCAAAGGAATGCTCATCTTTCTGAAGAACTATCATAACCACCCCTGTTGACCTCTCATAATTTGGGTCAAATCTCAGCATGCTCTAGGGCAGAGATGGGTAAATTTTTATTAAAGAACCAGACAGTACAGGTTTTCAGTTTTGTGGGCCATATAATATCTGTCATAACTACTCAATTCTGCTATTGTAGTGCAAAACCAGCTCCAGACAACACTTAAGTGAACGGGCACAGCTGTGATATAAAAAAAACTATAAAATGAGAGGGTGGGCTAAATTCTTTCCATGAATTGATCCCTGAAGTAAAGGATTGAATCTAAAAGCTTAGGAAAGTAGGAAGTTGCTGCTTTTTTTTTTCAGTGTTGGGGATCAAACCCCAGGACCTCATGAATGCCAGGCACTAAGTACTCTACCACTAAGTCACATCCCTAGCACACGGAGGTACGAATGTTAAAGTAGATTTTTCATTAGCAACCTTCATACCCACCCACCAATATATCCACCCCATCCCCAAGTCTAGAAAATAGTCCCTTTACTAGGGCAATGACATATTAAGGGCAGTATTGCATCTTCAAAAGCCCTATAATTGTTCTATGTAGGTTAGGAATGACCATAGGAGATGTCGCCACTGATATGGGCTCCCTGACTCAAGAGAGACCTTGAAGAAGCAGAGGCCAAGTAGCAGATCTTAATCACCAAAGCCAAAACAGATGCTTTTACAGAAAAGGACAGGAGGAGTGTACTGATGATCAGAATACTTGAGTCTGTAGGGATTTCTGTTTATGGATAATTAAGTACACATCTCTATGAATGAAACAGGCTACTAGATCAACATAATTTAAAGAAAAACTTCAGACATGGTGGCTAAAAACCTGACCTAAATTACCACAAGGGAGAATCTGATTCTCAACCAGTTTTCAGACCAAAGCCAATCTATATACTAGGAGTCCCTTAACTGAGGGGAAGGCTAGAATCGAGTAGAACTCCCTTAAGTATATGACATATAACTTCTTCTGAGGGAACTGTGGCCACTTAAGAGAATGGCTGCAAATTGGAAAAAGTTTCAAAGTTTCGAGAATTTCTACACAGAACCTCTGAATTGATGCTACTTCTTAGGAACACAAAATGCTATTTTCTACCAAGTGAAAGCTCATATATAATAGATGAAATCTTAGGTCAAGTTTGAATCACAGCAGGCCCCCCAATTCCTAAATTAGAACTGGCAACTGGTAGATTCTTCCATGCTGGTGTTATAATCCATGGGCTAAAAGGTCATTATGATACAAAGAACTCGGTGGAAGCCTCTGGAAATTCCCTTCTCTACCAAGTCAATAAATCAGAAGCAAGATCTTGAGCCCAAGAATTATAAAAATCAGTAACACTACCAAACACTTGAAATATGCTGGGGTGGGGATATTTATCACATTATCATGTAAACTTGCTTGTTGGGTCCACGTTAAAATTAGATGAATTTTAGATAATAACTGAATAATAATTTAATCAGGTAGTGACTCCAATTGAAATTGCTCCTCCAGATGTACTATTTTTACTGGAACAAATTAACCCAG
This sequence comes from Glaucomys volans, assembly GCA_020662805.1. Lineage (NCBI taxonomy): Eukaryota > Metazoa > Chordata > Mammalia > Rodentia > Sciuridae > Glaucomys > Glaucomys volans. Next base: position 12,717 of record JAJEJO010005651.1, on the reverse strand, counting down.
CTCCTAATATTTGGTATGCAGTCATTGCCCTGGTTAATGCTTTTCTCTCCATATCAATTTGAAAGGACCACCAGAAGCACTTTGCTTTTACCTGGCTTGTATCTGAGTACACCTTCAAAGCCTTGCCTCAGGGTTATTTCAACTCTCCTGTTCTCTGCCATAATATAGTCCACAGAGATCCTGATGGTCTTGACATTTCACAAAACATCTCAATGGTCCACTACATTGATGATATTATGCTGAATGGATCTGGGAAGCAGGAAGCAACAAGTACTTTAGATGCCTTAGCAAGACATGTGAATCAAGAAAGTGGCTGATAATACCACAAAAATTCAGGGACCTGCCATGTCAGTAATGTGTCTGATATCCAGTGGTCTGGGGTATGTCAAGATATTCCCATCAAGGTAAAAGACAAGTTGCTGTACCTATCATGAACAAAAGGGGCAAAACATTGCCAGCTTTATGGAAGCAACATACACTACATTTCAGAGAGCTGCTTCTACTCACCTAACAAATCATTTAACAAGTCACTGGAAGGCTTCCAGATTGCAGTAAGCACTAGAGCAAAAGAAGGAAAGCTGATTTTCTACTTGGGAAGAATGAGCCAACAGATTAAATGACACTCAAAGTACATGTGGTACATAGGGATGCTATATGGAGCATATAACTAGAAAGCTACCCAAGGAGAATCATACTGAAGAACCACAGGATCCGAGAGCAAATTCCATGCTCTCCTTTACAGATGATTATTTTCCTTTTGAGAAGTAGCTTCCTGATTGCTACTAGACCTTGTCAGAAAGTAAATGCCTAACCATGTGACTATATGTCCTATGCTTCCAATCATGAATTGGAAGTTACATGATCGTGCCATGGTTTTGAGTGTGCACAGCAGCAGTATATCAAGTGAAAATGATACACAAAAGACTAGTCTTGGAAAGATCTGGAAGTTATAAGTAATGTATTTAAATAGGTGGCTCAAAATCCTTCAACAATTCCTGCTGCAATGCTTTATCTTTCAATCTATACCTATGGCTTCATGGGTGTTCCTTATAATCAGTTCACTGTGGAAGAAAATATTTGAGCCAAACTTATATTTCTATACATCCTGGCACACATCTGAAAGCATGGCAACCTTGCTTGGGGATGACCCTGAAGGACAGCAGTGAAGGCAAAACCTCCCAGTGGGCAACACTTCAAGCACTACATTTGGTTTTTCACTTTGCAGTTAGATGTGCAGATTTATGTTGATTCATCCGTTATTTGCTAACAAACTGGATTAAGAGTTCTTGAAAGAAAAGGAGTGTTAAGATTAAAGACAAGGAAAACTGGAAAATAGAAGGATGAAGATCTCAGAAAGGGCATAGGCTTTGAAGATTTTTGTGTCTGAAGGAATACTTACCAAAGGAATTCACTACAGAGGAGGCTGTTAATAATAAAATGGACAAAATGATATGCTCTGAGGATATCAGTCAGCCTCTCTTCCTAGTCACTTAACACTTGCTCAGTGGGATCATCATGGCAAAGACAGAGGTTGAGCTAAAAAATATGGGCTTCTCTTTACCAAGGCTGATCTCACTAATGAGTGTGTAATCTGTGTGTGCAAGGACCAATGGAACCCCTAATAAGGCACCATTTCCCAGGGAGACAAGTCAGTTACCTGGAAGCATGTTGATTACACTGGACCACTTCCATGATGGAAGGGGCAAGGATTCATTCTCACTGGAATAGGCATGAATTCTGGATTTGCCTTTCCTGCCTGTAATGCTTCTGTTAGCACCACCATCCATGGACATACAAGATGACTTAAATCATCATCACAGCATTCCACACTTTGATCAAGGAACTCATTACATAGCAAAGGATGTGTAGGATTAGTCTCATGTCTATGCAATTGGCTGGTTTTATGACGTACTTCCATTATCCAGATAAAGCTGCTAATAGAAAGTCAAAATGGCCTACTGAAGACTAATTTACCACCACTTGTGAAATAATACCCTCAAAGACTGGGCTTCTGTCTTATAGGCTTCAGTATAAGCTTCCAATATTAGGCTATTATATGGTGCTATGTACCTCATAGCCAGAACACATGGATCTGGACATTCAGAGATGGAATTGGAAGTGGTTCTCTTGTATCTAGTAACCAACCTGTATAATTTTGTTTTGCACTGTGGAAACTGGGTGCTGTCAATTTATACCCTAAGCTCCCAAGTGCTAGGGGAACATTTATACCAGAGGACATAAAGATGATTCCACTGAACTGAAACATGAGACTGCCATCTGGCCACTGTGAGCTCCTTATACCACTAAACCAACAGGAAAAGAAAGGAGTTATTACAATTCTAGCTACAGTGATGTATCAGAGGAAACTCAGTAATTGCTACACAAAGAAGGCAAAGAGCTCTATGTCTGAAACTTAGGGGATTTTTCTGGGATGCCTGTTATTCCTTCCATGATCAATGGTAAAGACAGAAAATTATAGAAACCGTGAATAAAAAGTAAAAATATTGAGATTTCAGGTGCTTCAATAATAAAGGTTTGGGTCACCCCACAAGCTAAATAACAACAAGAACATGAAATTCTAACTAAGGACAAGGAAACTACAGAATGGGTAGTGGAAGAAAGAGGTCATTGGTATCAACAATAGCTTTTTGACCAATTACAGAAACAAGGAGTTCAGTAACTTTGTATAAATGTTTGTGACACACACACACACACATATACATTCACACATATGTATATATACACGATTTAGTTTTCTCCTTAATATTTAATAATATATGTTGGAGGTTAACTTAATTTATTCTTTTTTTCTTGCAGTACTAAGGACTGAACCCAGAGATGCTCTGAGCTATAGCCTCAGCCCTTTTTATTGTGAGACAGGGTCTCATTAAATTGCAGAGGATGACTTCCAACTTGTGATCCTTCCACCCGTCTCCAGCGTCATCACTGGGATTACAAGCATGCACCACTGCACCCAGTTTTACAATTTATTTTGAATGCAACTGAATATACAGTAAGATTCGGACTAAATTTGAAATTACTGTAGTCAGCAATGGACATAAAGACTGTTGGGACTATTTTTTCTATTTGAGGAATAGATGAGAACTTCTTCACTTGAACCAAGGATAGCTGCATCTTTGGGAAGAAACACAATGTTAGTTCTGTGAATGTACTGAAGATCAAATGTGTGTAGAAAGGAGCATGTGGATGCTGATTAGTCAAAGGGGTAGACTGTGCCAGTCACTACTTTATCGATGCTCAGTTCCAAAAGTACTCCTTGGACCTTACGAACTTTCTGCTTTTTCCTGCTGACTGATACTAAACTTTGCCAATAGAGGGTGCTGGAGAGACACTATAAGGCCCAAACAGGAGAGGGTGACTCCTTTCTATTTCTGTGCAGCTTTACATACATTGCCATGACACTGGTGTGTAGGAAGCTTGCTAGCAACATTCACAGTGGAAGCTCCATTTAAGTCCTCCAGAAAGTTTCTCCACCATCACAGTAATTGCCTTAATGATTCAGTTACAATTTGCAGCCTTCAGAAAAATTCTTCGCCAACACAGTAGAGGTCCTCACAGTTGTTAAACTCTTCACCAAGCAGTGGTTCTGCCCTTTCATCTCTGGTCTGTACCCTCTGGCAGGCTTCTTCACCATAAACAGACTGAGCCTTCTGGTGATAGCCACACTCTTCCAAAAAGGTCTGACTCTTCTTTACACTCTTTGTTCACTCTTCCTCAGCCTAGTAGAGGTTGCTTCCTACGATAGTTACTTCTACAGCCTTTTTACAGTAGCTACCACCTTTTACTAGTTAATATTTTTATTAAATTTCCCTTTTTCAAATGACTAGTGTAGTATGTCTTCTAACTAGACAGAAATTTATATGATCTCTAAGAGTAAGTACACAGCCAGGCGCGGTGGCGCACACCTGTAATCCAAGCGACTTGGGAGGCTGAGTCAGGAGGATCGCGAGTTCAAAGCCAGCCTCAGCAAAAGCGAGGCGCTAAGCAACTCAGTGAGACCCTGTCTCTAAATAAAATACAAAATAGGGCTGGGGATGTGGCTCAGTGGTGGAGTGCCCCTGAGTTCAATCCCTGGTTTAAAAAAAAAAAAAAGAGTGAGTATACATATGGGGAAAAAAAAGGCTGGGAGAGGGCCTGAAATATTCCTATATAGAGAGAGCAAAAAGAAGAGGCAGAGCCAGCAAAGGGAACAAATTAGAAGTCAGTGAAGTAGAGGGGAAACAAAGGCACGCCTGGGTTCCAGAGACAAGTGAAAGAAGAAATGATCACTTAGATCAAAAACTACTATGAGGTTAAGTAAGGTGAAAACCAACCAAGAGACTGGCAGGAAGTTCAACAGACAAACAGAGATAAAAGCCTAAGTGGAGTGGCTTGTGGAACAACTATTTTGAAGAGTTCTGCTTCAAAGGAGAAGCAGAGAAACAGAATAGTAGCAAGATCAATCATCACAGTTGCATGTTTTATTCAACTCTTGCTCTGCTGGTTGGGTGCAGATGAAGAACAGGTAGAAAGTTGAGTTTAAGGAAGGTTAACATAACAGGCAGCCTTTTAAATTATAGCTGAGCTCATTAAAAAAATAAGAAAAATTCCTCAGGCATGAAAAGTAGCAGAGGCACTGGGAATGGTGGTACATGACTATAATTTCAGCTACTTGGGAGGCTGAGACAGGAGGATTACAAGTTTGAGGCCAGCCTGGGCAGCTTAGTGAGATCCTATCTAAAAATAAAAGAAAAAGGGCTGGATATGTAGCTCAGTACAATTCTCCTTGAAGTTCTATGGAAGAATCCTTCCTTGCCTCTCTGCAGCTTCTGGTGGTTGCCAGCAATCCTTGGTATGCCTTGGCTTACAGAAGATTATTTCAGACTCTGCCTCTATCACCATACTCTGTTCCTCCTATGTATCTGTAAGACTATGTCTTCACATGGTCTTTTATAGAAATATCAGTCATTAAATTTAAAGCTCATTCTAATCTTATACGATCTCAACTTGATTATATCTAAGAAAACCCTTTTTCTCAGCAAAGGAAACAATCAGCAATGTGAAGAGAGAACCTTCAGAGTGGGAGAAAATCTTTGCTGCACACACTTCAGATAGAGCACTAATCTCCAGAATCTACAAAGTACTCAAAAATCTTTACAA